>CALYOO010000479.1:0-29475 GCA_945261195.1 Cryptosula pallasiana
GTAGTGCACACAATAAACATTGTTCACTAAATCCAGGGCTCCTCCTCCTTTAGCTTGGGTTCCACTCCAATGCTCCCATCTCCTTTGTGACTTCAGCAGGCTCCTACGTTTGGTATTCACTCAGGCCTGTCCATTGGTGGCCATTTATGACACAGTATCTCGGTACAGCGACCATTTATGACAGGGTATCTCGGTATAGCAGCTATCCATCATGCATGCTCAAGCATGTGTGAGTTATTCAGCTGCTAACATTTTAGGGATACTCCTAATAAAAGGGAAGGGGTTCTTCTGCACTTTTTCAGGGGTGACAAAGGGTGCAGGGTAGGGAGTTGAGGGGGAAGGGGCTGGGGGTCATTGGTCTCACACCAATCTCCCACATACTCCGCTCCATTAGTGACACTGTCTCTAATTAATTAATTCACATGGATTTGCGGTGTATCTCACCGGGGATAGTATATATTACATAATTAATTGGTGGGCAGCTAATTGTCTGCACACAGATTTTTTCTAGCTTCCGTAGCTAAGAGATGGGCTGATGCAGCCCCAAGCTCTACGACTTGGTATGGGGTTCTCTTGAGGGTAATCCATTCATCCCGAGCCGGGATAGAGTCGGGATCACTGGCTGAAGGTGTTAATGGCTTGGAGGGTTTTTAAGACATTGGCTGTAACTAATCTTGGAAGTCGTTGGGGGAATGGTTAAGGTGGATACCAAGTAAAGGGCAGTCGGGAGTGTCTTGGGTGGGGGAAAGGGGGGGGGGAGAAGACTCAAGGGTGGTGAGAGCTAAGGAGTCACTGGCCATAGCGTTCTCAAGCATCCAGTGGTCATAGGCGTCTTTCATATCACCAAACTGACTTTCTGACGCAGCGGCTGGTGAGGTAGTAGGTAATAGCTCTCCTGCAATCTCTAACAGCTGATCCTCGCGGTGACTGGAGGCTGGATGATACTCAGCTAGGTTGGCTTCTAAGAGGAGGTTATCATCATCCTCTAGCTGTAAGCAGGTGCTCGGAGTTCCAGCAGTCATTTCTTGCAAGTAATTTTGGAGGAGCTGCAGCAAAGAAGCGGACTGCTCAGTGCGCAGGTTATCAGCCAAAATGGCAATGTTTTCTTGACTAGAAAGCTGCAAACTGGTTTGCTCTGCTGCTTGGGGGGGTCTGACTCATGGCAGGGGGGAAGAGAGGGTTATCTTTGGTAAATCCTGCAGGGGTGGAAAGGGGAAGGAGTCAGCTGCATTTTGGAGGGGGGTAGGGGAGATTCTAGCGATTCTTTTGAGGCTATGAAAGGGGTTGTGTGATCTTCAGGCGTAGTGGTGAACGCTGCAACTTCAGCCAATAGTCTGGTTCTTTCCTCATGTGATTTGTCACCTTTCGCAGTGACTTTGTGACACCAAGGTTGGCCATCTCGCTGGGGTGGTCTGACATTCCGTCTAGGGGGTCTGTAGGTGCTGAGGCTAAAGGAGGGGGCATGTGACTGGCGGGGGGCAACTTGTACATTTACTGTATGGCCTCCAGCTCGGCCAGTTCTCGTCCGATTGGGTTGATTTCTGCTGGAGAGATTCGGTGAGCGCTCCTCTACAGATTGATGTGCTCTGGGTGCTGGTCTCTCAGCAGGGGGAGAGATTGGGGAAGGGGGGTGCCATATAGAGGGGGGAGGCATTGGAAGGCCCAGGAGTGGAAAGGGTATTTCTTGTAAAGGGGGAGGGGTTTTTCTTCTCCTGCGGGGAGCAGCGCCACGCATGTTGGGGCGACGGACGGGTTCTTAAGCTGCAGGGGCCTGGCCGTACGGCTCCAGACATGCTCTTTATGGTTTCAGGTGGCTGCCGTTTTGCACTGATTGTTGGCCATGTCGATTGAACAGGTATGGGTGGTTACTGTAGGCTTCCCCTACTATATAGGGGCCCACAAACTTGGGTTGGAGTTTGGGATTTTCTCATTTTCTTCTCCTCCGGTTCTCCAACCATACTTCATCACCCGTTTTGAATAGAGATGGCTCCTCTCCCTCGTCTCCCCGTATCTGTTGCTGCTCCATCCAGAGGGCCTCATGAACCTCTTTGAGTCTCTCTTGTAAGGTTTGAGCGTATTTGTGTACAGGCACACACTCAACCAAGGGGGTGATAAGTTAGTTGGTCGGGAAGCCGTAACTGCGTTCCCATCATCAGGAAGTTTGGCCTTTTGCCTGTAGTAGAATGGGGGGTGGCACGGAACGCCCTCATTATCTGGGGGAGAATCAAGTCCCATTCTCCGGGTTGTCTCTTTAACAGGAGAGAGCGTAGGGCATCTCCTAATACCCTATTATTGCGCTCTAGAACACCGTTGGCTTAAGGGTGGTAGGGAGTGGTCGGGGTCTTTTTTACCTGCCAGAGAATACATAGTTCGCGCATGAGGCTCGATTCAAACTGGGCACCCTGAACGGTGTGCATCTGCTCGGGTAGTTTGAAGTAGCACGATACGTATTTGTCGAGGGTGGTGGCGACTACAGGGGCGGTAGCATCAGGGAGGGGGAGGGCATCTTGCCAACGAGTAAAGTGGTCAGCTAAGACGAGTATCCACTTGTTTCCTCTGTCAGTTTCAGGGAAGGGACCCATCAGGTCTACGGCCAATTTTTGTCAGGGGCAGCCAGCATACATCCGTTGCGGTGTGGGGTTGGGCTTTGTACCACCATGCTTAGCTCGCTGACAGGTTTCACAGCTGTCAATGGCTCTCCTTACATCCGCAGTCATACCCGACCAGTACCATGTGAGGCCTACTCTCTTTAATGTCCATTGTATGCATTGGTGGGCCAGGACATGTGTCTCCACACACTACTTTGCTTCTCAGGTTGGGGAGGCACACAGCACACCAGTGGGCTCTATTTTGTCTGGCTTGGTGTAATTCTAGGATACCATCTGGACGGATCTGCATAGAGTGCTGACGTTTCTCCGGCTGGCTGAGTTCGTTACTTCCGAGTTCTAACTGCTGTGGGTGAAACGGGGTATTGTTCTTCACCGCCTCATGAATGATTGCTACCAGGTGGCGTCCTGTTCTCTGGGCGTCCATCAGGTCGGTATCGCGGGGTGGAGGGCGAGTGATTGCCACCACTCGGGGGTTGGACGGGGTGGGGTCAGTTGGGGTGGATGGGGTAGGGGGAGGGGATGGGGCAAGGTTTGTAATATTTCTTTCTTTGTGGGTCCGCCGTCTCTGGCTTCAATGTGATTACATTGCTTACAGTCGGAGGGACACCGTCTACTAAGGCTGTCAACATTTCCATGCAAGGTGTTCGATAGTAAGCTGGAACTCCGACAGAGTTTCGAGCCACCTGGCTACTTGGCTGGACGGCTCCTTCCGCTTACATAGCCACATGAGGGAGGCATGATCTGTTCTCACCCGAAAGGTTTGACCTTAGAGGTAGGGTCTGAAATGCTTTGTGGTTTGGACTACTGCCAGTAGTTCTCTGCAAGTGACACAATAGTTGCGCTCAGGGGGCCAACAGCATTTTGCTGCAATACGCTATCACTCTTTCTTCAACCTTCTGTAGTTGTGAGAGGACGGCTCCAACACCGTCATCACTGGCATCCGTGTGCAATATCAACGGGCTGTTGGCATCGGGGTAGCCGAGAATGGGGGCAGACAGCAGTCCAGCTTTAAGCTGTACAAAAGCTTCACTCTGAGGGGTTGTCCATTCCCATGGAACGTCCTTGCAGGTTAACTTGGTCAGGGGCTTTGCCGTAGTGGAGAAGCGAGGGAGGTATTGTCGGTAATATCCGACTCTACAGAGGAATGCTTGGAGTTCTTTAAGGCAGGTGGGGTGGGCCAGTCACAAACTACTGCTATTTTTCAGGGTCCGTGGAGACACCATGCTCACTGACGATGTGTCCAAGATAGCGAACGTGTGACTGTAGCAGTTCGCATCTACTGGGTTTTAACTTAAGGCCTGCTGCTTTGAGCCGCTGCAGCTCTTCTGCCAGCCGGTGTAGGTGGGTGGGGATGTCGGGTCTGATGACGATAATTTCATCCAGGTATAGGAGGAGTGACTTCCAATGGAGTTCGTGTAGTACTCGCACCATGAGTCGTTGGAAGGTGGCTGGGTTAGAGGTGAGACCGAATGGGAGGACCTTTCGCTTGTACAGGCCTGACCAACTTGAAAAGGCAGATTTGTCGCTGGCACCTGCATTGAAGGGCACTTGCCAATACCCACTCACTAAGTCAATGGTACTGAAATAACGGTTTCCAGACAGTGCATCCAGGCTCTCATCTATCCGGGGGAGGGGGTAGGCGTCTTGTTGGGTTACCGCATTCAGATGCCGGTAATCAATACATAAACGCCACACAGCGCACATAAGGGTTGGAAAGTTCTTTGTTTTACATTATTGACTTATTACCACCCCAAATCACTAACTAGAGGAGCGTTCCATGTTAAATCGTTTCTTAGCCAGAGCATCTTTCTCTTTTCATGCTCCAATGCCCATGCCTATTGCAATATATATGACTGTAGATGCCTTGCACATAACGTGTCTTTTGTCACTGATGTTTATTCCTGCAGTGGTAAATGGTATTATAATGAGCGCTTGCACAGGTAATTACACCAGTTATCACTATTACTTGCACCCCCGTGTAGACAGCCAGTAGCCTCAGCTAGTAACTAGCAATCAATGCTTGGATGAAGTTCTGTATTAGATATACTACAACATTCACACCGCTGTAGTTGGCAACTGCAATGACTATGCTTGCTGAATAGTTTTTTGAATTGAGGTAAGTAGATTTTGTCTCGCACATGCAACTACTTGTTTTCCCTGCCTTAGGTTCATCACTTATCTTAAAAATGAATAGTAGTAGTATATAATCATATGTTCTTTTTTAGATGTTGTAATTAAATTTTTATTACTACTTAATTGTTGTTGGCAGGAAGTAACTGACAAATAGTGACGATTCTTGCTGTTAGCTATTCTGTTATCAATACACTATCACACATGTTTATCGTGAAATCAGTGATATTGTTATTGTTAAACAAACAATAATATGCATACATACATACACATACAACAATACACACATACATCCACTTTGAAATGATAGCCATATGCAAGCACATACAATACATACATGTACTTTGAAATGATAGCCATTATACAATACCAAACTGCAACAACTAGTAGTCTTGTTTTGAAAAAAAGATTTCTCCTGCATGGATGATTGCACTGATGGAAGCTACCATTGATATAGTGATTGTCCATACAGTTGTTCTTTGTTAGTAATCGTCAGCAGCAAAAGCTCTTCTCATTTTTTCTCAGGCAATTTTCTAAGCACAATACTGACTGCATTCAGCTGGTGAACTTTCTCACTGTTTTCTTTGTTTAGAGGGTAGCATTTATGTTTCATGAAATACCTGGCAGCCTCCTCTTTCTCCTTTTCCAGCAGGTTTTTCTTTTTCATTTCCAAATAATTTTTTACGCCTATTCCTGCTGTTTCATACTCTAATTTTTGCCAACCTGCTTGTGCTGTTAGATTTGTTTTAATCTGTAAAACCTTTCTAGCACGTCCATAGGAAGTTTATTAATTTTCCAAATGTGCCTGATGATATCTAAAACTAAAACAACAATTTAATACAATTGCTTTCCTTTTATCTCCGTTTATTCCAGGTTTTCATTTAGTTCACTTTGTTTTGATTTTTGAAACTAATGAAAAATTAGTTGCAATGGTGACAGTTCAAAACAGGTCGCCTCAAGTCTTACCAATCTGCAGTGCTTTGCTGCAGTTGTTGAGGCATAATGTTTATCATTCTCACCTTGTGTTGATTGCTTTTTGACTGTACTACTGGTCCTCACCGAGCTGCCTGAGCTCACAGCAGTAGGATTAACCTCATCTGTGAAAAAGAAAACACTTTGAAGTCAGCACTTAACTGCCACTGCAAGCATTGTAATGTTAAGTGAAGAACAAATACTTATCCTTTTTTGTTTTCTATAGCTGGAAAAGCGCTAATGAGCTGACAATGATTTTGAAGAGATAAATTACAATGACTCACTTTTTTGACCTTGAGTCACGTTAGGGACGATGCATACTTTCTCAGTATGGTGGTTTAAGCTTGTTGGCAACTTTATTGATAGTACCAATTATTAAAGGTATACACCACCAAATGAGAATAGGTTAAAGTGCAGGTGAGCCCCTCAATGCTCCATGGAAACGTAGAGACTTTACCCAGTAGTCTACACATAAAATGATGTTGAAGTATAATTGTCCTCTGGTTACTGAAGAGTTGGTATGATAAATAGAAATGCAGAGGAATGATGACAGTATAGTAGAGAGAGAGAGAGCTCCTGATAGATGTTTTCTTGTTGACTGTTGGTCCTGCACTGATTGCATTGCACACTAGCCCTTGGCTCTGATTGGTTAAGGTGTGTGTGTGGAGGTGAGACAATTCCAAAAGATGCATGTAATACCAAAACACCAGAGGGACCGGGTTGACAGAATTTGTTAAAAAATTTCTGGCAATCTTCTATTCTTTACGTTTTGATAAGCTAGCTAGGTTACACTAGGATAATATTACCTATGAGGGGCCATCCAGGTCAGACACACGGCCAAGCATAACAAAAAATTAGTATGTCATAAAAAATTGTTAGTGACGCAGAGGATGATGAGGAAGTGAAAGAGCAAAGCGATTCACACCTTCCAGTAACTGAGTTGTAATCCACACCTGTGGCCACCATACTCAATGACAGCCCTCTCAAACCGGTACTAGGAGAACCAACCTCTGGACACTCCATAAACTATCACATCCTTACCTCCGTGAAATTCATGAAGTTTTTCTCCAACCCTGAAATTCTTATACTTGAGTGCTACCCTCCTAATGCAGCCATCCTTACCAGGGACCACATCTTTGACCTGGGCTATGAAATATTGACCTCGTAAAGCATTTGAATCTGCCACAGCAACAATGTCTCCTGACCTGAGGTTACGACTACGAATTTTCCACTTACCTTGTCTAATAAGGGAGGGGGCGTAAAGCTCAGACCATTTAGTCCAGAACTCTTCTGATATTTTATCCACGAGATGAATCGCAGTCTTGGGACAGCTGATGTATTTCCATCATCCTGGATCGTGGTTGAACGGCTGCCCAATCAACTGACAGTTTGGTGTGAGTATATTGATATTTGAGTCAATGGAGGGAAGAGTTCCTAGGGGTCCCTTGTTGATTACTTTACCAATTTCTGTGCAAAGAGTCATGAACTCTGATGGGTTCAATTGGGAGTCATTGATAGACATCTTGATTGCTCCAACAAGTGCCTCCACCGCTCCTTGTTGCCAGGGATTATCAGCAGGGCCAAACTTCCATTTTGCGCCATCCTCTGAAAACGTCTTGTAGGCAGAGGTATTGTGTAACTCATTCCACATAATAATTAGCTTCTTCTCTGCTCCTACGAGTTGAGATCCAGGGTCTGAGAGAATTACCTCAGGCCAACCTTTTACGTTTGTGAACCTACGGAAAGCCAAAAGAAATGATTCTGTATCATAGGCAAATGTAGGTTGTATATAGACTGCTCGTGATGGGAAATCAGTGAAAAGTACACCGTAAACTTTTCCTGATGTTCTCTTTTTGAGTTCACCACAAACTCGATATGGCCCATACTAGTCTACAATGGTGTGACTGAAAAGGGGTCCTGGAGACACTCTTTCTAAGCGGAGAGATCCCGTCTCTTGAGTCAACAGTTTAGCTTCTGTTACGCAACATAGTTGGCAGTTTGAGGTGACTGATCTGGCAACTTTAGCTCCTTGAGTTATCCAATAGTCATATAGGCAGCGTGCTAACGCGCCGTTCCTTCCCCGGTGTCCACTATTGTCGTGTGATTGCTTCATAAGCAGCTTCGTGACGTGATGAGCAGTTGGTAGAAGAACTTGAAAGTTGCGGGAAGTGGTTGTCATCGGGTCACCTCCCCTGAGTGTCTTTTCCTTGAATATGCCGCAGAGTTTGGCGCTACCCCACGGCAGCTTCTTAGCGGAGTTAAAATGTGTATAGTTCAGAATTCCTTGTGTGATTTGGCTCAAGTTGAGAACTATCCTCATGGGAGTGGATGTAGACCTAGGGTTTTGCACAGCTGGGTGTGCGATGTAGATCTTCGGGCCACTCCACTGCCTTAGTTCTTCTTGGTCCAGTTTTCTAGCTAGTCCTCTGTCAACCATGTCATGGATCTGCACGGCATACACATTCCCCCACTGTGGATCTTTCTTCAATGTTCGCTCGGTACTTCTAAGTGTGGCAAACGCAGCCAAGTAGTTGTCCAGGAGCTTGTCAGGGTCGACAATCCATTGGTAGGTTGTCGTCCAGAACTGTTGTTCTTTATCATATGTCAGATTTCTACGAACTAGCTGTAGTTCCTGCTCCTCCACAAATGAGTACGAGTGACCAGGCAAAGGACACCTATTGCACTTACAGCCTCCACACTTGATCTCCAATTCTGTACCCATTTGTTCGCCTTGCATATACTGTGCTACTTGAGACTCTGCCATTTTTCTGAGATGTGTGCGTAAAACAGGTGATGAGAACTCACAGCGCGTCGGTCCGATAACATCTTTAGCGGGAACAGAAATGTGGACGCATGCGAACTGGCTAGACACAGAACATGGAAGGGGGAGGTCAGGATGATCACCTTGTAGACATCTTCCCAGTGGTCCTTCAAGTACATAGATGTGATCCCCAACTCTCGCTATGTCTTTCCTTGGGTGTAATCCTGCGTAGTCACTTCCGATTAGTAGATCGACACTCTCACCATGCTGAAGCTTGCTGACGTTCACTTTGGGAAACAACTTATGTATCACATTTTCATTTAACTTACTCACTTTACCTGTTATCTCTGGTAGACCGTGAGCTAAGATAGCAATGGGTCCATTGGAGATTGATTTGAGGGTGATTTCATAGACGTGCATCTTGTGCTGGCTTTCTATGTTTCCGGTTGTCGTTAGATCCAAGTTCAGGGAGTGGATTCTTCTGGCCTTGCACCTCCTGGCAGCATAGTGAGTTATCAGTGAAGCATTGGAGCCTCCGTCAAAGAATGTAGTGACTGTGTCTATTCTTTTGTAAAGGTTGACTTCCTGGATGGGTAGTAATGATGAGCCAGAGTGTGTATGATTACTTAAAGCAGCTTCATTTGGCTTGAAGTAAGCCTGAGTACTAGCACTGATTTGGGCCGACTTAGACTGAGCCTTGGGTCCTGAATCCACAGACTGAGTGCCACGGTAGAGCAGTGTGATGATTATTCTTCTTACACTCACTACACTTGTCCCACTTGCACTTGTACCTGATATGTTTTTTCAAACACTTGAAACAGGCATGATTAGACTTGAGAAAGTCATACTTGTCATCTATGGGCATTGCCTGGAATGACCGGCAAGCCTCCGTTGGATGGGCACTTTCCACGCGGATGTTGCAAGTTGCTGGTTTACCACTTGACGTCTGAGTTGTGGAAGGAAGACCACGATCCTCTAAGCTGAGGGCATGACTACTTGCTGCATTTCTCCTCGATCTAGTAGTGGGGTCCATCGAATTTACACATCCAGATGTCGGGGACCTGTCCACTAGTCTCTCTGCTGTGTCGCGCTTAGATTCGAGAAACCTCATGAAGCTAGAGAAAAGGTGCAACTGATCTTGCACACTGGCCTGTCTGAACCTTTCAGTCCACTCCCACCTGAAACGTACTGGTAATAAATCACATAAATCATCGATCTGGCACATAGTAATGCAATCTACTCGACCTACCTCTCTTAATTCCCCATAGCACATTTCCAAATTGTTATAAATTTGACTAAACCCATCATGTCCTTCTCCTGTACAGAATGGAGAGAGGACAACTCATTGTACACAGCTTTAACGTTGAGGCTTACATTACAGTACTTGTTATCTAACCGCTGCCACATAATGTCATAAGCTCTAGGGTGATTAGTCATGATAGCTTTTACACACTTAAAAGCCTCGCCTGAAAGACACAATGGACAAATCACTAGTGAGATGGGTAGGGATATAGGTGTGTGACTGGTCTGCTACCCTGAGGTCAGTAGGTGCACTTCCAGCACCTGGATTGAAACGAGTGCTCTCATGAGATGGGAGACCACTAGGAGCTGAAGTTGCAGGGTTAGACTCAGAACTGGCAGATGTGCTTGCAATAGACTGCGGCAAACTAGTTTGTGATGGCTCAGTTAGACTGGGAGGTGTATTGTTTGTAGGGTGTGGCAGAGAAATTAATGTAGGATTTGACATACTGTGCTTATCGGATGTAGTGTGCTGTCTTGTGCATCTGACTTGGATGCACTCTAATGATAAAATGAGATCATGTAGTTTAGTAACAAGTGATGCCGTGTGGCCCGTTGGAGCAGATTCCAACTGGTCACACAACTCCCGCATCCTATTTACATGAGCAAGTACTTGATTATAAAAATCGCTAGTGTGATTATGAGCTATTTTATCAACCTGACTGACAATAAATTCTGCCTTCTTGATGGCTAAATTAGCATCACGAGAAAAAAAATTGAAAGCATTAGTGGAGTAGGAAATAAAGGCTTCATCATATGACTTATTAGCCTGGGCTAGATAATCATCAAGTGAGAAGCTAGACACTACTCTATGATGTGCATATTCCTCGTCGGCTACCAATTCAGCATACTCGTGGTGCAGATTCAAAAAGCTAGTATAAGCCGCCTCTAGTTGCTCACGTAATTGTTGTAACTGGTGAGGTCGAAAGGCTGTTGGTCTCGAAAGCTGATTAGCGACAGTAGTCAGTTTGGCTTTGGCTCGGCTACGTTTCTCCTTTGTCTCGATTATAGCTTGTTCTTGACTCATCCTTTAATTGGTACTTTCTCAGTATGGTGGTTTAAGATTGTTGGCAACTTTATTGATAGTACCAATTATTAAAGGTATACACCACCAAATGAGAATAGGTTAAAGTGCAGGTGAGCCCCTCAATGCTCCACGGAAACGTACAGACTTTACCCAGTAGTCTACATATAAAATGATGTTGAAGTATTATTGTCCTCTGGTTACTGAAGAGTTGGTATGATAAAAAGAAATGCAGAGGAATGATGATGAAAAAGTAGAGAGAGAGAGCTCCTGATAGATATTTTCTTGTTGACTGTTGGTCCTGCACTGATTGCGTTGCACACTAGCCCTTTGCTCTGATTAGTTAAGGTGTGTGTGTGGAGGTGAGACAATTCCAAAAGATGCATGTAATACCAAAACACATACAACAGCACTACAGGAGCTTCGGTCAGCGCGAAGTTCTTTCAAGTAGACTGACTTGTGCTCGGTTTCGAAGATGGATCTAATTGTAATGATGACTCAGCAGATGCCAAAGAGAGAGACTTTCTTGAAGAGCTGATGTTTGTAGCAGTTTTATCACACTCTGAAATGCAGGTGAGAAATAAGAAACATGCAAAATTTGGCGTTCAGACCTTCTCATTTTCTAATGTTACCCTTCAATAGTAGCCAAACCTACCTGATGATTGATTAGTAATTCCATTGTTTGTAGCTGACTTGTTGATAACTGGCTGGCCCATTTCAATCAACAGTGGAATGTTCAGTATCGACTTCTGGTGAGGGCAGTCATCCCAGCTCCGAGTGATCAGCATTTTTATGTCTTTCTGGCTGTGAGATCTGTAGCACAAATAATTTTCACTTATTTGCACAATAACTCTCTACGTTTTACAGATTGAACGAAACTGTTTTAATTTGATCGTAAATAAGAGATTAAAAATGTGTGCGTATCGGGCCATCAGTGTGATTATCAATCTCCGAAGACCCATCTAAGAACTCAATTGCTCCATCATGCACTTTGTACCAAACATTGGGTCCAAGCTCAATGTAATCCGCTATTCTGCTCAAATGTGTCAAAGATGCTGTTTATGCTCCTCTAAGAATCTGGCAAACAAGGAAATACAAGTACTTGCACATTTCCCATGACTGGTTTCGATACAAGTTGTTTCATGCCTTGTCAAACTAGTTGGACCATCAACATTGTTTCAATAAATATTAATATCTTGTCATTCACCTTACTTGTCCACAATTCATTCAATAATTAGACATGGTTTGAAAGTGTATCCCCTTGTTTCATAATATACTATTGTACTTGGCTTACTAGTATTGAATCAATCATGCAGCTATTAATGACTGTTGTTAGCGAATATTAATTATCATTTAGCCATTGAGAATTTAGCTATATCTAATTTTACAAGGGATCTGGGCAACAAAATTTACCTGTTGCTCAGTGTTGTGTTTTTTCCTAAGAACAAACCATCAGATGCTTTAGAGATTGCAGATTTCAATTTAGCATTTAAGCTCTCATCCTGACTAATGAAAGCATCCTTGAGGTTGTTGTTTTGCCGGTCAATGGTCTGAATAGGGCGTTGGAAATAATAGTTTCAGCTTTCCGGTTAGATGTGTGCATAGTGATTTTTCTGTTAAAGTAAACAAATATTGCTCACAGCTGCCACAAATTGCACTAAAATACTCAACATTATTGCCAAAAACTGTTAGGCTATTTCTCCAGCTGTGCTTGCGAATCATGTGTCATTAAAAAGTATTGATAGGTTGCTGTGAAGTACCTGAGTTTGTTGAAGTGCCTCTCTGCATGTTCAGCCCACTAGCAACCCTGAGTAACTCAGGCAAATGGACACATATTGAATACATCGGTAATCCAAACAACGAACGGTGGCTGCAAGATTTGGGTTCTCAAAACAGCTCAATGCACATTGTGGCAAGTACGAAACTTTAGTTGTGAGCACGTAAAACTGATCTTTGAGACCGTGCGCTGTCTGGGGCATACGCCAACTTTTGTAGTTCAACCAATGAGAGAACCACTTTTAACATCTTCTGTGCATCATCTTTTTCTCGGAATTTAGATAAAAAGTGAGCGGCATTGATAAGGTTTCTTCCGACAGTCTGTCCCTTTCATTTCTCTATTTGCAGCTAAAAATTACAGCTGGCTGTCAAGCAGCAAATCAAACATATCCAAACTTTTATTAAGTTTCTTCCATTTAGCGACAATATCTAGTCTGTTCAAGTCCCCTTTTGCTTCACAGAGAAACTCTTCAATTGCTGTCTTGAACTTTTTGTCTGTAGTGGCATATGGCAGCTCATGTAGTACCCTGTCTATAACATTCTTAAAGTCATGCAGTGGTTCTGTCATTGCTATTTCATAGTAAGGTAGGTCCACCTTTTCGCCAGAGCACCACAATGCTGGTGTTCGCCTAATACCTGCAAAATTTTGCATGTCAATTAAATTTTTTGCTAAAATAATTTATCTCCAGTATAATCAAAATGAACACGCCTGTTGCTATGTGACTGAGCTGGCATGATGGGTGAGACATGTTATGAATGAATGAATTGAATGCATAATTACAGTTTGCTGCCACTGACTTTTGAACACTTTGACAAACATGCGATGTATTTTATCAGCTTTCTCTTTGTAGCTCATTGCCACCCCACACCTCATTAGCTCATTAGTTTTGTCTTGGCTCTGCAACAGAAACAAAGTTTACACAGTTGAATTCGCTTGCAAAATGGAGCTCTAGCTGCTCACCGTTGTATAAACATTAATCTAAATTTATATTTTGTAAAAGAAATTGATAGCATACAAATTATAACATACCTTCATTGATTCCAGTACAGCCACATTCCCTGTTGCTGACCCCTTTTCCCACAAGTCAGTAGCTGATAGCAGCTCAAATCTATCATTTAATGAGTAAAATGGCCCAGAGCTGTTAAACATGCCGTCACTACCAAATTTTTTGTCAGCAACTCCACAGAAACGTGGAAATTTCCCTCCAATCTAGAAGAAATCTATTAAAAAATTTGCTCATCTGCTGATTTCAAAAAGTGCTGTTTTGCTTGTTATGACTGGATGATTTGTTTCAGTTTGCAATTTTAGTACCTCCACACTGCTGGCCTCCTTTTAGTTGCCTAGCTGGTCTATCACCCGAGAAGTACCTCAGAACATCCTCGTCGCCACTCCTTCAACTGCTAACGGCTCATTGAGCTTTTTGATATCTTCTACTCTTGCTGGTACGTAGAGTATCTGGTCCTTGACAGATGATCCTGACCTTGCCAATAAATATATGTACGGTGCCTCTACTTTTGATTGGACGCTTGTTTGGGTTTCCTGTTTTGAAAAAATATTATGATTCGGACAAATACATGTATGTACGAGGTGACATTTTTCCAAGTCATTTCTAAATTGTTCCAATTTTAAAATACGCACAGCCGTAGCGACATACAAAAATAGGAAATAATAGCTTAAATATACAATTGAGACTGCTTACAGATTTGTTAGTGCCTTGGTACTCCTTGTCAGTCAAGTATACCAATGGGTCATAAAGAAACCATACCATAAACAAGTAATGGCTACTTCCTGCAAGTTTAATGTGGGTTCAATGTTATTTTAGACATAAAAATGTCATTAGAACATAGTGTAATGGATTTCACCGTCCACTACCAGACACAACTACTGCCGGCTGTGCAAGGACTTAACTCCTGCCCTGCAATCGCTGTACAATTCCTTAGCTACCCAGTCAACACTGGCATAACAGGGTAAGATCTGCTCCGAATGTCCTGACACGTATTCAAGCTTGCCAGAGACTACTGCAACTCGAAGTATTCTAAGTTAAGAGAGAGATGTTCACAAGTATAAAGGGTATTTATTTCTGAGCTCTCTGGCTTAACATCACAATTTATAAGATAATGTTAACATATACAAACAACAAGCTCAATGAAGCATACATGAGTTTAGACAATGATATTGCTAAGATTGTTTATTGTCCAATCAGTTAAGTTAGTAGGTGGAGCCTTTGCCTTCTCTAGCAGTGGTCTCTGCTAGCAATAGTCCATGCTTGTCTGAGCTTGTTTATCATCAGGTAAGGGTACACAACTGCTACAACTTGTTACAAGGGGGTAGCAACAACTAAATTCCCCCACATCCTCCGCTCCATTAGTTGCCCTGGCCACTAATTTAATCAATAACAAGAATTTAGTTGGATTTATCCTTCCCAGGATCAGCATGGCTCTGCCCACCAAGCGTCCGCTTGCTGGGAACTGGTCTTCTCACCAAAGGTGATAGGCAAGGCAGGGTGTGGACAATCCTTAGTATGTCAGGCACTGACAGCTCCACTGGCATCTGCATGGCTTCATTTCCGGTACATAAATCTGCTATCTGCCCTCGTTTACTTATTGACACCTTTCCCAGTGTTTCTAACGGGTGTCGGTCTGTCTTTGCTTGCTGTTGGCCCTGTACAGGGGGTAGCCGGCCCGGAGGTGTTGCCAGCCGACCCGGAGGTGCTGCCAGCTGGCCCAGAGGTGTTGACAGTTGGTTTGGTAATGATTTTTCACTTTTATTATCTGCAACAACCTTTTTTAAACACTAGCTATACAGTGCTCTAGCTGGAGGTGTTGTTGAGGCTTTAAAGCTGGCTCTGGCTGCTACCCCTCTACTAGGAAGGGGAGGAAATTCTGCTTCATTAGTTGGAGACGGCAATCCACACTGCAACACTAGAGGATCTCTACAGGAACTGTCGGTCAAATTATCCTCTGGTTCTGCTCCTTCCTGCACTGCTGCTTTGTTAATCTCCTGTGCTGCTGGTCTGCTACACTCCTCGACAGGCAAACTCAGTTCGGCTGTAGGCATAGCCAGAAATTCGTCCTCCCGGTTAGGGCATATTGGCTCACATCCTGCCAGATTAGGAGTTAGCAGTTCTTCTTCATCTAAGAGGTCTGACAGCATCCTGTCCATCTGTTTGGCTTGGACGTATCTGGTGACTGCTTGAAGAAATAAAATGTGTCTGTCTACTTCGGCTTCACCGGTGGCAATGAACTGGTGGAAACTCTTATCTGCATGTTTACATGCCTGACTCACTTCTTGTGAGTCACATTCTGTGATGAGTTGGTGGAGCCCTACTGGGAGGAAACTGGCTGTTTTGTGTTTTCCTGGAAAAGCTGAATCTGCCTGGAGCTTAGGGAGGGTTGATTGAACTGGACTCTGGGCTTCTTTTGAGTCCAATAATGGGTTGTCTGATTTAAAAGGTTCTCCTGTTACTGCTGCCGCTGTCGTGGGTGTCTCTTCAACTTTCTTTATTCTGCTAGGAAATGTGTCTTCCTTTATACGGTGGCATAGTGGCTGGCCATACCGTATGGGTGGTCCCACATCTCTTCTGGGTCTGCTACTTACTCCACTATTGCGGGGGTTCCCTTCTGCTGCAGGGGGTGTAGCCAGCAGGTGAGTTGGAGTAACATCTCTGTTTTCTGCTACTGTGGCTGGAGTGCTTGTCCGATTTGGACGCCGTTCGCAGGGGGGTCCAGCAGACTGTCTGCTATGCTTGGCTGCACTCTTAAATCTTGGTGCTCCACCGCCTGAGGTGTAGGCTCCACCGGTGGGGGCAACACAGGGGGTAATTCTGGTTCATCCACTGGTACTGGTCCTCTGCGCCTTCTCACTGCACCCCTCACGTTGGGTCTCCTGCGGGGTTCTATAGCAGCTGGAGCCTGTTCCATAGGGTCGGTGCAATTTTTGTAGGGCTTTAGTCTGCTTCCATTTTGCACGGATGTCTGTCCTTGCCAAGAGATGAGGTAGGTTTGATTGGAATAGGCTTCCTCGACCATATATGGCCCAATGAATTTTGGCTGCAACTTTGGGTTTTCACCCTTTTTCCTCCCTCTATTTTCCAGCCAAACTTGATCTCCGGGGGCATACAGGGAAGGCTCCTCCCCATCTTCATCCCTGATCTGACTCTGATCTTCTCTTAAGGTGTCATGTACTCGTTCTAGGCACTCCTTGAGAGCCTGAGCGTACTCATGAACTGGCATGTGATCAGTTAGGGGTGGGTGGTAAGCAATTTGGTCTGGGAGTCTCAGCTCTCGACCCAGCATCAGGTAGTTTGCCATCTCATCTGTCACAGAATGCGGGGTGGCTCTGAAAGCTCGTGTGAGCTGTGGCAGCATCAAATCGGACTCCTCTGGTTGTCTTCTCAGCAGCAAGGAGCGTAACGAATCTCCTAACACCCGGTTATTGCGTTCCATCACTCCATTTTCCTGTGGGTGGTAGGGTGTAGTTTTGGTTTTCTCTATGTTCCATAGTGAACATAGTTCTCTCATCAAGCCGGACTCAAACTGCGCCCCTTGATCAGTATGGATCTCCTCCGGTTTGCCTAGATAGCAAAACACCCGTTCGTCTAGAGCGGCGGCCACTACTAGAGCTGTGGCATCTGGAATTGCCAGGGCATGCTGCCACCTGGTAAAGTTGTCTGTCCACACCAAAATCCATATGTTGCCCCTGTCCGTCTCTGGCAGCGATCCGACTGGGTCCACCGCTAACTTCTGCCAAGGTCTGCCTGTGTACATTCTCTGCCGGCCCGAATTAGTTATAGTGCCCCCACTTTTTGCTCTCTGACTGACTTCACAGCTGGAAACCAGCCTACGGACATCAGCTGTCATGCCAGGCCTGTACCAAGTCAACTGGAAGCGTTTAGTGGTTCTTTTGATACCAGCATGGGCAAGAGAATGCATTCCCCACATCACCGTACCCCTAAAGCTGTATGGACACACAGCGCACCACCGGGAGCGGTTTCCGACAGCTAGATGTAGCTCCAACACCCCATCAGCTCTGATCCTTAGTGACGGTTGTCTCTGGCTCAACTGTTTGAGTTCACTGCTACCAGTCTTCAGCTGTTCTTTGGTAAGAGGAGTGTTACTCTCCACAGCAGCATAGAATGTAGCTACTGGGTGCGTGCCTTCCTTCTGGGCCCGTCCCAGATCTGTGTCTGCGGGCATAGCATGTTCGCGATCTATGGTAGTGACACAGGGGTTGTCAGGAAGAACAGCAGCAGCAACCAGGGGTGTAGGGAGGGAGCGCGGCTCGACCTCTTGTGTCACTTCTGCTTTGGTGGGGCCACCATCTCTCTCCTGGATATGAGTACACTGGCGACAGTCACCTGCACAGCCCCGACTCAGTCCATCTGCATTCCCGTGTTGGACTCCGCTCCTATGCTCGAGGGTGTACTGGAATTCAGAGAGGATCTCTAGCCAGCGAGCTACTTGACTGGTGAGTTCTTTCCTTCTGCACAGCCACATTATCGAGGCATGGTCTGTCCTTGGACAAAACTTCTGGCCGTACAGGTATGGCCGGAAATGTTTCACAGCCTTTACTACGGCCAGCAACTTTTTCCTGGTCACACAGTAATTTCGCTCTGCTGGGCCCAGTGTTTACCTTTAGTAGGAGATTACTCTTTCTTGCCCGTTCTGCTCCTGAGACAACACAGCTTCAACACTATCATTGCTGGCATCCGTATTTACATTATACGTGCCGATGGCCTCTGGGTATCCCAGTATAGGGGCCGAGAGCAGGCTGTGCTTTAACTGCTGGAACGCATTTTCCTGGTCTGCTCCCTATTCCCAGGGGTATCTTTACCAGTCAGCTTGGTCAAAAGCTTGGCCACTGTGGCAAACCCGGGTATGTACTGCCTGTAGTACCCGGCGGTACCCAAGAATGCCTCTAGATCCTTCAACTCCTTGGGGGGCGTCCACCCTTTCACCACCTCAATTTTGGCCGGGTCAGTGGCCACACCATCTTTGCTGACTATGTGTCCCAGATACCGAACTTGCGACTGTAATAGTTCGCACTTTTCTGGCTTGAGCTTTAGTCCTGCCTGCTGCAACCTTTGTAGGACTTCTGTCAGCCTGTGGAGGACTTCTGTCAGCCTGTGGAGGTGTGTCTGGAAATCAAGTGCTATGACAATGATATCATCTAGATATAACAGGAGTGTCTGCCAGTGAAGTCCATGTAGGACTTCCTCCATCAGACGTTGGAAAGTAGCTGGTGCAGAAGTTAACACAAAGGGCAAAACCTTCCACTTCCAGAGTCTTGATCTTGTAGAAAAAGTTGACTTTTCACTGGCATCCTAATCTAGTGGCACCTGCCAGCATCCACTGACGAGGTCTAAGGTTTTGAAGTATCGACTACCGACGAGAGCATCCAAACTCTCGTCAATTCTTGGCAGGGGGTACACGTCAAGATGCGTTACTGCATTCAGCTTCCGGTAGTCTATACAAAAGCGCCAGGCTCCATCTTTCTTCTTCACTAGAACCACTGGGGAGCTCCACGCCCCTGACGCTGGCTCTATCAGTCTTCTTTCTAACAGTTGGGCAATGTGCCTCTCTGCTTCCGTTCTTTCTGTGGGCCTAGGCAGTGTGGAGGCTTGCGTATAGGTTTGGCTCCTGGCAGCAAGGGAATGCTTTGCTTGACTAGCCCAGGGCATCCCATATCCTGTTCTCCTGTGCTGAATACCGCCTCGTACTGGCTTAGTAACTGGGACAATTGGTTGGCTTCTTTGGTGTTACTGCAATTATGCAGCACTGCATCATATAGCTTTTGAAGGTGTGTTGGCACCGGGTGTAGAGAAGGTTCTCAGGCAGCGCGCCTTTTGTGCGTGTATTCTCTACCACACATTCCTCAGGGGAGACCCCGGTGTATTGCCCTATCTTCCTTCTTGCCTTCAAGGTGACTGGCTGGTCCATGGGGTTTAGGCACCTGATTAGGATGCACCCCTGTTGATCTGGTTGGTTTGGGCTGGCTGCCAGCGGCGGTGCATCTGCCTGGCCTTCCACTATACCCAGTGGGAGGTGATTTTGGCTGCTTAGCCAACATAGGATTGCTGCTTCAGAGCAGGGAGGGATGTCTGTGTCCCGGATTACTTGTACTCTGCTAGCCAACAGCCTTTCGTGCTTGTCGGTACATGCCAGCTCTCGACAATCCATCATAATGACTGCTTCGTCGAGCTTCATCTTACATTTGTGGGACATGAGAAATGGCATCCCAATAATGACATCCTCATTGATATGGCTGACCACAAATGTAGCCTCTGTCTTGATGTCTCTTAGCCAGAGGGGTAGCTGGATAGTGCCATAGAATGGTATCCGGGAGCCGTGTGCCATCACTCCATGTGCATCACTCTCTTGCAAGCTGCTCTTGGTGGCTGGAGACAACTTGTTAAAGGTATGCTTGGATAGCAAGTTGGTGGTGCACCATGTATCCACCAGTATGGATACTGGCCTGCCTTCTAGTTTGCAAGGCAGGAAATAACTGGGTTCGTATGGCCGTTCTAGAGGATATGTCGTTGTCTCTGCTAGACGGACGTCTGGAACCGATGGTTTATCTGGTTGCGTCTTCTTTGGCCATGGCTTTAGTCTGGATAATGCCTTTCGAAGCAGTGTTAGATCATTGGTCAGGGGTTGACTCATCTGCCCTTGATCCGCACTGTCTTCCTCCATTTGCTGCAAAGCGTCAAAACGGTTGGCCAGTGATAACTGCCAGGGTTCTGGAACGGTTTGGTGTCTCTGCTTCTGGTTCTCTGGAACAGGGTTATGGCGCTCCAACCTCTGCAACGTCTTGGTAAATCTCTCAGTAGCCCAGGTGTGACCAGCAGTTGGAGTTACTGTGGTGGGCTCCTTTCGTTTCCCTGCTGCTTTGCTTTGTTCATTCTAGGTGTCCAAGGGTGGGTAGGACAGCCCTTGCGGTAATGACCTTGACCTCCACACCCCCAACAGCTAGGAGGGGCAGGCCCCCTAGGAATAGGAGGATCTGCCTGCTGCATCTTCAGCTGCTTCACTTCTTCCACCAACAATTGCAGGGTCTTCATCATTCCTACCAGCAACTCCTCGTGAGTAGATACAGGCTTAACCTGGCTGGTAGGTAACTGCGTCGTTTTGGCTGGTGAAATAGATGGTTCATCCTCTTCAGCGTCATCGTCCACTGCCCTGACTCTGGAGGCTCTTTCTTCTATGGAGGGTTTGATCTGTAGGTACTCGCTACCTGCTCGAACAGCGACTTTCAATGTTACTGGTTGAGCAGCCAGCAAGTGTCTCTGGAGAGCTGCATTGCCTAATGTACTGGAAAGGGTGTCAGTAGTAATATATGAACAGATCTCCCTACCAAGTGTTTTTTGTGGATTATATTTCGGGGGTTATGCAATGGGTTACGGCGTTGGATGGATTCGCCGAGTTAATATTGTATTTCATTTGAGGGGCATTTGAGTGGCATTTGAGTGGCATTTAAGTGGCATTAGAGTTTTGATTATTTTTTTTACTTAATTTGAACTTATATGGCATATAGATTTTGAATGTATGGCATTTAAATTTTTGATAATTTTTTTACTTAATTTGAACTCATATGGCAGCTAGATTTTGAATGTATGGCATTTAAGTTTTGATAATTTTTTTTTCATAATTCGAACTCATATGGCATCTTGAGAGAGAGAGGAGAGAGCAGAGAGAGAGAGAGAGAGGAGAGAGGAGAGAGAGAGAGGAGAGAGGAGTTTTATCTACATTGAAGAAATATATTGATCAAAAATGAAACATTATATGATTATATACATTGATTACATAATAAGTAGGGAAAATCTTCCTATATAATATAGCTAGAGTCAGTAAATACTAAGTAATACAAAGCACTACAACTTGTAATGACAATCAATGCATACATACATACATACATACATATGGTATCTTGAGAGAAAGAAAGAGAGAAAGGAGAGAGGGAGAGAGAGGAGAGAGGGAGAGAGAGAGGAGAGAGAGATTTTTTAGTTTTCTATACATTCATGTATATATGGTTAATTATGTACACATTTATGGGTATATTGATATCTACATAGAGAGAGAGAGGAGAGAGGAGATATATCTACATTGAATAAATATATTGATCAAAAATGAAACATTATATGATTATATACCTGATTACATAATAAGTAAGGAAAATCTTCCTATATAATATAGCTAGAGTCAGTAAATACTAAGTAATACAAAGCACCACAACTTGTAATGACAATCAATGCATACATACATACATACATACATACATACATACATACATACATACATACATACATACATACATACATACATACATACATACATACATACATACATACATACATACATACATACATACATACATACATACATACATACATACATACATACATACATACATACATACATACATACATATGGTATCTTGAGAGAAAGAACGAGAGAGAGGGAGAGAGAGATTTTTTAGTTTTATATACATTCATGTATATATGGTTAATTATGTACATATTTATGGGTATATTTATATCTACATAGAGAGAGAGGAGAGAGGAGATATATCTACATTGAATAAACATATTGATCAAAAATGAATCATTATATGATTATATACATTTATTACATAGTAAGTAGGGAAAATCTTCCTATATAATATAGCTAGAGTCAGTAAATACTAAGTAATACAAAGCACTACAACTTGTAAAGACAATCAATGCATTCATACATACATACATATGGTATCTTGAGAGAGAAAAAGAGAGAGAGGAGAGAGAGATCTTTTAGTTTTCTATACATTCATGTATATATGGTCAATTATGTACATATTTATGGGTATATTTATATCTACATAGAGAGAAAGGAGAGAGGAGATATATCTAAATTGAATAAATACATTGATTAAAAATGAATCATTATATGATTATATACATTTATTACATAATAAGTAAGGAAAATCTCCCCATATAATATAGCTAGAGTCAGTAAATACTAAGTAATACAAAGCACTACAACTTGTAATACATACTAAGTAATAACAGTTAATGCATAGTTTGTTCCTTTACAATGATGTCTTTTATGTACTTAGGAAGGAAGACTTTTGTTCTATGTGCTTTTAATTTCGTAATGAACTAAAATAAAAAAGTTATGTATTAGTATAGAATGATTAAGCAAAAATGTAAAATAATTACATGAATTTGGATTATAGTTCTAGTTACATTGGATAGTTTACATTATTAGAAAAGGGAAATAACTCACCAAGTTACATTGTTCAGCTTGTTCTTTCTTGAGCATTATTTTCACCAAGTGCTTTTGATTCTCTTTCATCTATCTAAAGCAAAACAAAAAATACTTGCTTTATAAATATGTTGTAAAAAATACACTAATTACACCAAAAAAGTCCTTTTTTTACCTTGAAAATGTATATATTCAGCATTTTGTTGTAAAAAATACACTAATTACACCAAAAAAGTCCTTTTTTCACCTGGAAAATGTATATATTCAGCATTTTGTTGTAAAAAATACATTATTTACACCAAAAAAATCCTTTTTTCACCTGGAAAATGTATATATTCAGCATTTTGTTGTAAAAAAAATACACTAATTACATCAAAAAAGTCCTGTTTTCACCTGGAAAATGTATATATTCAGCATTTTGTTGTAAAAAAAATACACTAATTACATCAAAAAAGTCCTTTTTCACCTGGAAAATGTATATATTCAGCATTTTGTTGTAAAAAAACACACTACCTCAAAAAAGTCTTTTTTTCACCTGGAAAATGTATATATTCAGCATTTTGTTGTAAAAAATACATTATTTACACCAAAAAAGTCCTTTTTTCACCTGGAAATGTATACATTCAGCAATTTGTTGTAAAAAAAAACACTAATTACATCAAAAAAGTCCTTTTTTCACCTGGAAAATGTATATGTTCAGCATTTTGTTGTAAAAAAATATACTAATTACATCAAAAAAGCCCTTTTTTCACCTGGAAAATGTAAATATTCAACATTTTGTTGTAAAAATACACTAATTGCACCAAAAAAGTACTTTTTTTACCTGAAAAATGTATATATTCAGCATTTTGTTGTAAAAAGTACACTAATTGTACCAAAAAAATCACTTTTTTTAACTGGAAAATGTATATATTCAGCATTTTGTTGTAAAAAAAAACATTAATTCCACCAAAAAAGTCTTTTTTTCACCTGGAAAATGTATATATTCAGCATTTTGTTTAATTTATGGTAAAAAGTAGAAAAAAACTCACCTATAGTGATATGATTGCCTTGAGTTATATATTAGCTTCTTGAGCTCTTGTTCTGGACAGTTTTCATTTTCAGCATTATCGAAGTAGAGTCCATGTAGTTTGAGTCTTCATTGGTTTGGTATCGTCTAAGTAGGTGGTAGATCTTGAAAGGAATTCTTGCTGTGTTGGATAAGTGCGTTGTCTTCAAAATCCATGTAGTTTGAGTCCTCATTGATATGGTATCATCTAAGTAGGTGGTAGATCTTGAAAGGAATTCTTGCTGTGTTGGAGAAGTATGCTGTCTTCAAAATCCATGTAGTTTGAGTCTTCATTGGTTTGGTATCATCTAAGTAGGTGGTAGATCTTGAAATGAATTCTTGCTGTGTTGGAGAAGTGTGCTGTCTTCAAAATCCATGTAGTTTGAGTCTTCATTGGTTTGGCATCATCTAAGTAGGAGAGAAAGTCATGTTGTGTAACATCTCTAAAGGGGTTCTTGGTGTGTGGGAGAAGTGTGTCGTCTTCAAAATCCATGTGGTTTGAGTCTTCATTGGTTTGGTATCATCTAAGTAGGTGGTAGATCTTGAAAGGAATTCTTGCTGTGTTGGAGAAGCATGCTGTCTTCAAAAACCATGCAGTTTGAGTCTTCATTGGTTTGGTATCATATAAGTAGGTGGTAGATCTTGAAAGGAAGTCTTGCTGTGTTGGAGAAGTGTGCTGTCTTCAAAATCCATGTAGTTTGAGTCTTCATTGATTTGGTATCATCTAAGTAGGTGGTAGATCTTGAAATGAATTCTCGCTGTGTTGGAGAAGTATGCTGTCTTCAAAATCCATGTAGTTTGAGTCTTCATTGGTTTGGTATCATCTAAGTAGGTGGTTGATCTTGAAATGAATTCTTGCTGTGTTGGAAAAGTATGCTGTCTTCAAAATCCATGTAGTTTGAGTCTTCATTGGTTTGGTATCATCTAAGTAGGTGGTAGATCTTGAAAGGAATTCTTGCTGTGTTGGAGAAGTATCCTGTCTTCAAAATCCATGTAGTTTGAGTCTTCATTGGTTTGGTATCATCTAAGTAGGTGGTAGATCTTGAAAGGAATTCTTGCTATGTTGGAGAAGTGTGCTGTCTTCAAAGTCCATGTAGTGTGAGTCTTCATTGGTTTGGTATCATCTAAGTAGGTGGTAGATCTTGAAAGGAATTCTTGCTATGTTGGAGAAGTGTGCTGTCTTCAAAATCCATGTAGTGTGAGTCTTCATTGGTTTGATATCATCTAAGTAGGTGGTAGATCTGGAAATGAATTCTCGCTGTGTTGGAGAAGTATGCTGTCTTCAAAATCCATGTAGTTTGAGTCTTCATTGGTTTGGTATCATCTAAGTAGGTGGTTGATCTTGAAATGAATTCTTGCTGTGTTGGAAAAGTATGCTGTCTTCAAAATCCATGTAGTTTGAGTCTTCATTGGTTTGGTATCATCTAAGTAGGTGGTAGATCTTGAAAGGAACTTTTGCTGTGTTGGAGAAGTGTGCTGTCTTCAAAATCCATGTAGTTTGAGTCTCCATTGTATTGGTATCATCTAAGTAGGTGGTAGATCTTGAAAGGAATTCTTGCTATGTTGGAGAAGTGTGCTGTCTTCAAAATCCATGTAGTGTGAGTCTTCATTGGTTTGGTATCATCTAAGTAGGTGGTAGATCTTGAAAGGAATTCTTGCTATGTTGGAGAAGTGTGCTGTCTTCAAAATCCATGTAGTGTGAGTCTTCATTGGTTTGGTATCATCTAAGCAGGAGAGAAAGTTATGTTGTGTAACATTGAGTCTTCATTGGTTTGGTATCATCTAAGTAGGTGGTAGATCTTGAAAGGAATTCTTGCTGTGTTGGAGAAGTGTGCTGTCTTCAAAAACCATGTAGTTTGAGTCTTCATTGGTTTGGTATCATCTAAGTAGGTGGTAGATCTTGAAAGGAATTCTTGCTGTGTTGGAGAAGTATCCTGTCTTCAAAATCCATGTAGTTTGAGTCTTCATTGGTTTGGTATCATCTAAGTAGGTGGTAGATCTTGAAATGAATTCTTGTTGTGTTGGAGAAGTATGCTGTCTTCAAAATCCATGTAGTTTGAGTCTTCATTGGTTTGGTAACATATAAGTAGGAGAGAAAGTCATGCTGTGTTACATCTATCGTTGGTGTTGGTAGATCTTGACCAAATGTTTTATAGTCTTCGCTACTGCTGCGTTTTGTCTCAAACAAGAGTCCAAAGTAGACATCGTGTCTACAAAATACAAAAAAATTGATTGTTACAATTGGTTCATTTATTTTCATTGGCTTTATCTACATAAAGTAGCAAAGAAAAAGTTTGTGTGAGTATAAAACTATCTAGTAGAGATAAATTTATATCTAGGTTCAACTAGCATTAAATAATTATTCATTATTTTGTTAATAATAAATAATTAGAGTCAACTACTTTACTAGAGCTTGGACAAACACACAATTTTGTTACTGTAAAAATCTGTGATCTTACAAAGAAATAGCTTAGACATTATGAGCATAAAATTATCTAGTTAAGATAAATTGTCAGCAGTGAATTCTAGTTGAGGTTTCATATTTTTATTAATAAACAAGTGAAATCGCTTGGACAAACAGACAGATTTGTCAATGACACAGCTTGCTTTCTTGCGAGCGAATAGTTTGGACACTGTGCGTATAAAATTATCTAGTAAAGTTATATTTATGTCTAGAGGCAAAAATGGAGGACAACTCCGTATCGCAACTAGTTGAGCTTTTCAACTAGTGTTAAATAATTATTTATTATTTATTTTAAAAATAAATAATTAGAGCTTTTTACTAGTGTTAAATAATGATTGATTATTTTTTACCGTATCACCACTTAGAGCCAGATGATTTAATTAACTAAAGACAAATAATTATTTTAGCATTTCTTACCTTGATGCTGGATGGTCTCCTAGTAGCTGTAGTAGATGATGCTTCTCCGCTTGCTGTTGAAAAACTGGATGCTTTCTGTGTGGAAAAAGTGGCTCTTAAATAGCTAAAGTTTCACTGATTAAACCCTATGAATCAGCATTTTTTTCCAATGCTTTCGCGGGAATAAAAACTGTTTTTTCGCGTGAATAAAAAACAATGTTTTCACGGGAATAAATAATTTATTTTTAACGCGAATGGAAACCATTGCTTTCGCGGGAACAAACATTTTATTTTCATGCGAATACAAACCCTTGCTTTCGCGGGAATAAATAATTTATTTTCACGCGAATGGAAACCGTTGCTTTTGCGGGAATAAATAATTTATTTTCACGCGAATGGAAACCGTTGCTTTCGTGGGAATAAACTGTTTTTATTCCCGCGAAAGCATTGGAAAAAATGCTGATTCATGGTGTTTAATCAGTGCAACTTTAGCTGTTTAAGAGCCACTTTTTCACACAGAAAGCATCCAGTTCTTCAACAGCAAGCGGAGAAGCAACATCTTCTACAGCTACTAGGAGAGCATCAAGGTAAGAAATGCTAAAATAATTATTTGTCTTTAGTTAATTAAATCATCTGGCTCTAAGTGGTGGTAAGGTGAAAATAATCAATATTGATTTAACACTAGTAGAAAGCTCTAATTATTTATTTTTAAAGTAAATAATTAATAATTATTTAACGCTAGTAGAAAAGCTCAACTAGTTGCGATACGGAGTTGTCCTCCATTTTCGCCGCTAGACATAATTTCAACTTTACTAGATAATTTTTTACGCATAGTGTCTAAGCTAATCGCTCACAAGAACGCAAGCTGTGTCATTGACAAATCTGTCTGTTTGTCCAAGCTGTTTTAATTATTTATTATTAAAAAAATCGAACCTCAACTAGAATTCACTCCTAGGTAATTTATCTTTACTAGATAATTTTATGCTAATAATGTCTAAGCTATTTCTTTGTAAGATCACAGACTTTGACATTAACAAAATTGTGTGTTTGTCCAAGCACTAGTAAGGTAACCGACTCTAATTATTTATTATTAACAAAATAATAAATAATTATTTAATGCTAGTTGAACCTAGATATAAATTTATCTCTACTAGATAGTTTCATACTCACACAAACTGTTTCTTCGCTACTTTATGTATATGTAGATAAAGCCAATGAAAATAAATGAATCAATTGTAACAATCAATTTTTTGTATTTTGTAGACACAATGCCTACTTTGGACTCTTGTTTGAGACAAAACGCAGTAGCAGCAAAAACTATGAAACATCTGGATAAGATCCAATTGAAGTAACTGCAGATAACTAAAGGAATAACATGTACTACAGCATACAGAGTGAACAAGGTGTGTGTAGATTATTACTCAGTCTCATTACACTACTATTACTAAGAATTATTGTAGGTGTTGGATAAAAGATTGAGCAGTAATTTTAATAAATTCTAACCATTGCAAACAATACTTCAACTCAATTAAAAAATTAATGAAAGTTGAATGGAATAAAAAAAATATTTTACCAAATACCCCATTTTTCTTGTGGATATATACAAATAGATGAATATCTAGCTTCATCTATTTTTTTCATTTGAGTGCAATTACTTCCCCTCCTCTCTCCTCTTTTCCTCTCTCCTCTCTCTCAAGATACCGTATGAGTTCGAATTATGCAAAAAAACTATCGATACTTAAATGCCATACACTCATAATGTTTTCTATTGTAGTTATTTCCCAAATACTGTGAATTTTAACCATCTAGAGGTTTAATTTGACGATTTTCCAGGATATTTTATAGTATTCAATATACTTATTATGTAAATAACTAAAAGAAATATTTACGCTCAAGTTTCCTCTCTCTCCTCTCTCCTCTCTCCTCTACCAAATACTCCTCTCTCCTCTCTTGCAGTTATTTCCCAAATACTGTAAATTTTAACCATCTAAATGACTAATTTGGTGATTTTCCAACATATTTTATAGCATTCAATATAGTTATTATGTAATAAATGTATATTATTCAATGTAGATATAAATATATCCATAAATATGTACATAATTATCCATATATACATGAATGTATAAAAAACTAAAAAATCTCTCTCTCCTCTCTTTCTCCTCTCTCTCCTCTCTCTCTCTCTCCTCTCTTTCTCCTCTCTCTCTCCTCTCTTCTCTCTCCTCTCTTCTCTCTCCTCTCTTCTCTCTCCTCTCTCCTCTACCAAATACTCCTCTCTCCTCTCTTGCAGTTATTTCCCAAATACTGTAAATTTTAACCATCCATGGCCCATGGCTCAAACAAACAGTACCGTGTAGTGCTTGTATTAATGGCTATATTCTCTATGACAGTCCTGAGGGTAATTATTCCTCTAGGGTTAGCAATATAAGAGCATATGCCATGACAACATAGGAATGAATGCACAGAACACATGAAATGTCTCTCCTATTATAGGAGAGCCCACAAGTATCAAACATATAAGAATAACAGTACAGGAAGTAAACAAACCAAAGGACTAATTTGGTGATTTTCCAACATATTTTATAGTATTCAATATACTTATTATGTAATAAATGTATATTATTCAATGTAGATATAAATATATCCATAAATATGTACATAATTATCCATATATACATGAATGTATAGAAAACTAAAAAATCTCTCTCCTCTCTCTCCTTTCTCTCCTCTCTCTCTCTCTACTCTCTCATCTCCCAT
>CALYOO010000480.1:0-29109 GCA_945261195.1 Cryptosula pallasiana
TTAGTAGTATAATTATTAATAATAATTACGTTGATAATGAGACAATGTTCAATTACCTTGAGTTTTCAATATATTGTAGTTGTGACAATTAGTTAACATGGGGTTTCTTAGGACTGGCCGGCCAGGGTGGACACCTAAAGGTAACTAGATACAAATCAACAATAGTGCGTTATATAGGTTTGCACAGTACTTCTTCCATGCGGTAGTTCTTCGCCTCTGACGAGATCCTCGTGAGCTCCGATAACCTCGTAACTAATAATATTCTATAATAAATTTTGTAACTAAATATTATAACTAATAATATTACATTCTGTGTGAAAACACTGGTTCTTAAATAGCGAAAGTTGCACTGATTAACCCTATGAAAACCATCTCGTGACACCTTTATAATATATCTATGATTCAGCAGTTTTTCACGCGATATTCCCAAAAAAGCATTGGTTTTTATTCGCGTGAAAATTATTTTTTTACTCCCGCGAAAGCAACGGTTTTTATTTGCATGAAAATAATTGTTTTATTTCCGCGAAAGCATTGGTTTCTATTCGCGTGAAAATAAAATTGTTATTCCCGCGAAAGCAACGGTTTCTATTCGCAAGAAAATAAACTATTTATTCCCCCGAAAGCAACGGTTTCTGTTCGCCTGAAAATAAACTATTTATTCCCGCGGAAACCTTGGTCTGTATTCGCGTGAAAATAAATTTTTTTAACCCGCGAAAGCAACGGTTTCTATTCGCGTGAAAATAAATTATTTATTCCCGCGAAAGCATTGGGTTGTATTCGCGTGAAAATAAAATTACCATTCCCGCGAAAGCAATGGTTTCCATTCGCGTGAAAATAAATTATTTATTCCCGCGAAAGCATTGGTTTGTATTCGCGTGAAAATAAATTTTTTATTCCCGCGAAAGCAACGGTTTCCATTCGCGTGAAAATAACTTATTGATTCCCGCGAAAGCATTGGTTTGTATTCGCGTGAAAATAAATTTTTTATTCCCGCGAAAGCAACGGTTTCCATTCGCGTGAAAATAAATTAATTATTTATTCCCGCGAAAGCATTGGTTTGTATTCGTGTGAAAATAAAATTGTTTATTCCCGCAAAAACAACGGTTTCCATTCGCGTGAAAATAAATTATTTATTCCCGCGAAAGCATAGGTTTGTATTCGCGTGAAAATATATTTTCTATTTCCAGTGAAAGCAACGGTTTCCATTTGCGTGAAAATAAAATATTTATTCCCGCGAAAGCATTGGTTTGTATTCGCATGAAAATAAATTTTTTATTCCCGCGAAAGCAACGGTTTCCATTCGCGTGAAAAAATGCTGATTCATAGATATATTATAATAAAGGTTGGCTCGTGATGGTATTCATAGGATTTAATCAGTGCAACTTTAGCTATATAAGAAGCACTGTTTTCATACAGAAAGCATTCACTTCATTGTTAGTAACTGAAGGAACAAGATCTACTACATCTTCATCTACTACAGTACTCCTTCTTCATCATCTGAATTACATAGGAAACAGCTGAAGTTCAAACAACTATGCATGTAATTCATCTAATTCAAAGAAAAACAAGCCTTCATTTGTGATGTAAGCATTTATATTTTGTTTTAATTGTAATCAATTTGAACGTGAAGACATTTTCTGAAAAAAAACATGATTATTCACTATTTAAGCCATCAAAAATGTTGTATGAAAGTTTTAATTATGATTTATTATTATTATTGTTGTTATTGTTATTGTTGTTGTTATTGTTGTTGTTGTCGTTGTTACCGTTGCCGGTGCCGCCGCCGTCGCCGTAACCGTTACCGTTGCCGTTGCCGTTGCCGTTGCCGTGACTATTACCGTTACTGTTACCGTTACCGTTACCGTTACTTTTACCGTTACCGTTACCGTTACCGTTATCGTTATCGTTATCGTTATCGTTATCGTCATCGTCATCGTCATCGTCATCGTCATCGTCATCGTCATCGTCATCGTCATCGTCATCGTCATCGTCATCGTCATCGTTATCGTTATCATTATCATTATTATTATTATTATTATTTCAGGACTTCAAAATGAAAAAAGTACTCCTTAATCTGAATTTTATAGAGAGCAGCTCAAGTTCAAACAACTATGAATATCATTCATCTAATTTAAAGAAAGACAAGTCTTCATTTCTGATGTAAGTATTCACATTCTATTACAATAGTAATCAATTCAAGTGCAGATGTAAATTGAAAAAAATTGAAAACCCTAGTCTTTTTTATTTTTTGCTACAAAGTATTATCATTTTTTTTTTAGAATAACAACGAACTAGGTCAGAGGGAAAGAGCTTTCCAACAAAACTTCAACGTGAGTAATAACTGAAGCCACTACTTACATTGTATATAAATAATGTGTCGAGTAACAAACAACAGATATGTAACAAACACTATTTATAATGAAAAAAAAGAAATGAAAAAAAAAAATCGAAATTGTTTTGAAAATACTAAAGACTCCACCAGATGGATAGATGATAGTTTACTCATTACTTCCTCGTTGTTTTTACAACGAACTTTTCCTGATACTACTACAATAACTTATGTCGTCGCAACTTATCCGGATAACCACTGTAGTCTTTTGTCATTAAAATTACAAAAAACTATTGCGCAACTTTCCCCAACGGACTTTTTCAAGTTCATTTACAATGAACTCTTTTTTTATGAAAGAGAGACTTTAATGCTTGATGAAAGTTACCAAAGAAAATCATTTCTTACAAACTGGGGACGAGTAGGTAAACATTGTGGTGAAAACATGGCTGGAGCTGGTTTCTATAACCTTGAAAAGACAACGCTGCTCGATGTGTTTTCTGCCAAGGGGTATTACTAAACTGGAAGGATGGAGATGAACATCCGATGAAAGAACATGCTCAAAGTTTTCCGTTTTGTCGATTTGTTAGAGGATTTAACACTCACAATCGTGTGTATAGACCTAGGAAACTACTTGCAGATGAAATGAAAAACATCTCAATTGTCAAAAGTTATACGATGGAAGAACAAAAAACTAGAAGAGGAGATTTAACTGCAGAAGTATTACCTTTAGGTATATCGATTGATCGTGCTGGTACACCCCATTTCGCTACTTAAAACTCTAGAGAAGACAGTTTCAAACAATGGAAGGGTAAAGTTTCCATGAAACTCCTTTCCAATGCAGGTTTTTACTATACTAAGTTCGGAGATAGTGTAAAATGCTTCTTTTGCTCGGTGAACTTAAAGAATGGAAAGAGAGAGATCTACCGTGGGAGGAACACTGTCGATGGTTTCCAGACTGTTCTTTTTTACTTGGGAGTAAAGGTAAAGAGTATGTTGAGGATGTTTACGCGCGAACGGAAAAAAGCAAAAGGTGTGAGCGACGGGTTGAAAAATATCGAGGAAAAGTGAAACGAATAACACAAAACAATGACACCGAAAAAATGGAACTTATCTGCAAAAAACTAGGATACAGTCCAAACGATATCGAACAAGTTTTAGTGTTAAATGGAAAACCTTTTGAGCGAATAGGTTTTATGATTGAAGCCTTACATGCTTTTGAAAGTGATTTTACATCTGTTGAGAATTCGTCAACACTGTTAAAAAATGATGCTAAATCAATTGAATCGTTAAAAAAAGATAAAGATCAGACTAAGCAAAGCAAACTCGCTCAATGTGTGTCTGAGTCACATGAAAAAAAAGTGATTGCAAATCATATCTCTCTTCCATGTGGTCATCTCATTTACTGTAGTGAGTGTAAGGAAAAAGCACTTACTGAATGCTCATCAGAAGTAAAACCTTGTCCAATCGATGGTTGTCAGGTTGAACTTAAAGCATTATGAAGATCTACATGAGCTAGCATAACAATTAACCTCAAAAAAAAAGTAATAAATGATTAAATAGGTATTTCAATTTGAAAACGAATCATTCTCGTTTTGTAATTCAACGGAATAACAACAAATATGTTACGTGTTGAAGACTTTGCTCACCAAGAAGCTTCCGATGCTATAGGACCTAAGACTTTTTTGGCTGAGGTTTCTGATGAAATGATGAGGATTTATTTTACGGAAGAATGTGTATACTGTGTACTAGGAGGAAGTTTTTACAAGCAAGCAACCAATCTATCACTACTAAACTGTTACTGTTCACACGTTGATGACCAATGTATCACTTGTAAAAGATATGCTGAAATGGTTGAAGGTGCTACACCTACCAAAAAAGAATTGGGTGATGCTATCGACTGGATTGATAGAAGACAAGTTTTGAAAAACGCTAAAATGGGTTTTTTGGTGCATGATGAATGGATTAATGCTTTTTTGGATCTTTCCTCCGATCATTTGAAGTCTCCCTTTATGTTAACAAATTTGAGAGCACGATTAAATCTCTACCTATTACCTGCTAGTCAGAGCAAACTGGCTTATCAACGTCTAAAGGATAAATTACTTGCGATAGCGGAAGGATATCCATATGCTCATACTCCTGATGAAAAAGAAGACTCGGTCAACCCGATAATAACTATTGATTCGACAAATATATCTGAGGACTCATAGAAGAACTGCTACAAAAAATGTTGCTTCATTTATCTCTGAACTACAGAAGAAACATGAGTGGAAAAACTCAAGGATTCAAGTCAATTGCTTCATTGGCTGATTTTGTTCCTAAGTTCATAAGGACTCATTTTGAACACATTCCTTTAGAGCGTTCGAATCCTCTTTTTGTTCAACTCATCACCGAAAAAGTATTTTATTTTGTGTTACGATTCAATCTAGTTCGTAAATCAATTCAAAGCATGCTTTTGAGCTGTAATTGTATTTCAAGAGCAAATCCTCTCGAATGCTTAAACTGTTCTAGGAGCTTTGATCCAAAAGTATGCTGTCCGCAAGACAAGTTGATAGATTTTGAAGATCTCAAAAGAGCGATCGAACTGATTGATATAAAGCAATGTTTGAAAGATGCTGAACTAGATGATTTGATAGATATTTCGATTTTAAGAGGTTTGACTTCATTTCGCTTGACAGGAACACATGTTCTTTTGTTTCAATCTCGATTGGAACCATACTTACATTTTGGTAACCACTTTGATGAGGTTGTTTCACATCTTCAAAATCAGCTGAGAGAGCTGAATAAGCCACTAGCCACTTATGTATAAATAGAAAGAACATCAAGAAAGAAAGTATTCAACTTTCAACACTGAAAGCAAAAACATTTTAAAAAATGAGCTGCGTATTTATCTTGCTACTGGCACTAACATTTTCCAATGTTAGTGGAGTATTCTATACCAACAAAATTGATGAATGTATAGCCGGAGCTATGGATAAGAGCGATGTTTTGGTTTTTTCACCTTTCGAAAGGACTATACGATATAAAGATAAAAATGAAAAAAACTGTGTGCGACTCTACCCTCCTGACTTATTATATTGTGGTTTTTTCATCCCTCGGAGCGCTTCTTGGATCTGCAAGAGCACAACTTCTACAGATGCTGTGTCTTGTAATACTCCAACAAAATACACTCTGAATCAGGAGGATTGTGTAATAGGAGTTAAAAATGATCCAAAAAGGACTTACTCAAAATACAAAATTATTTTGGAATGGGGAATTATGTGCATTTGAATACATCACCTCACATTTGTTCTGCCCAATAACAGAAGAGTTTGAGACATTCAAATTTGCATGCGTGCAATGCAATCATTCGGTCAACAAGGAACCAAAACTGGCTAACATCACTAACATCAAAGATTCATCACTTTCGAGTTCTGACAGTTTCAAAACTAGTGGAGTGTTTTATAGCAACAAAATTGATGAATGTCTAGCTGGAGCTATGGAAAAAAACGATGTCTTGGTTTTTTCACCTTTTGAAAGGACTATACGATATAAAGATGAAAATGGGGAAAACTGTGTGAGACTCTACCCTTCCTACTATATATATTGCGGTTTTTTCATCCCTCGAAACGCTTCTTGGATGTGTAAGAGTAAAGATTCTACAGATACTGTGTCTTGTAATACTCCAAAATACACTTTGGATCAAGAGGAATGTGAAATAGGTATTAAAAATAATACGGAAGGACTTACTCAAAATACAAAACTATTTCGAAATGAGGAAATGTGTGCATTTCAATACATCACCTCACGTTTGATCTGTCCAATAAGAAAAGAGTTTGAGACATTCAAATTTGCATGCTTGCAATGCAATCATTCGATCAAGGAGGAATCAATTCCAGCTAACATCACTACCATCAATGATATCAAAGGTGTAAATGAGGAATCAAATCCAGCTAACATCACTAACATCAATAAAATCAAAGGTGTGAATTCATCATTTTCGAGTTTCGACAGTTTCAACGTCAGCGAAGTATTTTATGTCGACAAAATCAATGAATGTATAGATGGAGTTATGGAAAAAAATGATGTCTTATTTTTTTCACCATTTGAAAGGAGTATTCGATATAAAGATGAAAATGGAACAAACTGTGTGAGACTCTATCCTTCCAACTATTTACATTGCAGTTTTATTATCACTCAAAACGCTTCTTGGATCTGCAAAAGCAAAACTTCTACAGATACCCTGACCTGCAATACGCCAGCAAAATACACTCTGAATCGGGAGGAATGTGCAATAGGGGTTAAAAATAATACGGAAGATCTTACTCAAAATACAAAACTATTTTGGAATGATGAATTATGTGTATTTGAATACAACACCTCACGTTTGATTTGTCCACCAACAGAAGAGTTTGAGACAACCAACTTTGCATGTGGGGAATGCAATCATTTGACCAACGAGAAGCCGAAAATAGCTACTATCATCACTAACATCAATGGTATTGAAGGTGTAAATTTGTCATTTTCGAGTTTTGAAAGTTTGAAGTCTGTTCAAAACAAGATTATCATCAGTATCACATGTCAAGGAGATAACAAAGACAAATGCAATCCCAAAGTTATATATATAGAACTTTAGTTGAAGCATATTAACCAAAGACCACCAAAATGCAAGACAGTTAACTCTAGATGATGAAAGCATAAACTAGGTTAAAGTCTCTCTCTCTGAACAAAAATGAAATATCGAATCTATCTTCTATTATTCCCAATCCTAAGCAGTTATTGTCTTACGACAGAGATTCAACCATTCACTTTATCTCAAACAGCTTCCGGATGTTTTTGGGGAATTCTTAATATGGAGGCGGTTAATTCAGTAACTCGTATTTTAAGGAAAAACTTAAAATATCGTGTATATTCACTCACATGTTTCATGGAACCTACTCACCTACGTAGAAGCTGTGACACTCGTGATATGTGGCCTCAACACTACTTTGTTTGCAAAACCGATGAAGCTTTGAATTACATCCGTTTATACGATGAAGGATTACTAACTACGACTCGAAGAACAACTTCAACAACAACCACTGCAACTCCACATACAACAACCACCACAACTCCACAGACAACAGCAACAAAAACTACAAACAAGTCAGTAGTTCCAGCTTTATCACCATCAATTCCATCTCTTCCACAAGCTCTGGAACACCCAAGCCCTACGAACTCTACTATATACAATTATGAAGAAACCGAAACTACTACTGATTGCGTGTGTGATAGATACATCATATGCGAAAACAATTCAGTAGCAATTACAAATTCAACACCACCGATTTATAGAGTTTTTAGTTATAATGATTTGGAGGATTTTTCAAAACTTTCTCTGTCTGTATCGGAAGATAGTAAACTTAAACTTGAAGGAAATCTTCTCATCATCATTGAACCTGAATGTGATGATATTTCTTGTAAAGTCATCAAATACTTTACAAATTAAAAAGTTTTTATAGACTTTAACACTATATATTCAACCTATTACACTTTATTATGATATCTATTTTATTACATTCACCAGTAAGCAAATAATGTAATACTTATTATGTAATAATAAATCTATAACAATAACTATAGTATTGTAGATAGTTATATCATATACAAAAACAATTGAGTGGCAATTACAACTCCATCTTCATCAAAATGTCGTCATAGGAGTTCGAATTATGTAAAATGATCAAAACTTAAATGCCATACATTCAAAATCTAGATGCCCTATGAGTTAGAATTATGTATAAAATTATGTAAACAAATTTTCAAAACTTAAATGCCATACATTCAAAATCTATATGCCATATAAGTTCAACTTAAGTAAAAAAATAATCAAAACTCAAATGCCACTTAAATGCCACTCAAATGCCCCTCAAATGAGTAACAATATAAACTCAGCAAATTCATTCAATGCCGTAACCCATTGCATTCACCCCGAAGTGTAATCCACAAAAAAACACTTGGTAGGGAGATCTGCTCATATATTACTACTTCTAACCTCTGGAGCTTCTGGACTATATCATTCTGTAAGACTGTTCTTTATTACCATAACTAACTTGCTCTCTAACATTTAACAGAAATTTTGTGTCACGTAAAAATATTGCTGGTTTCAAATTTTTACTGCAATTGTGAATTTTAACAATTTCTAACTTTTACAACTATTCTAGATTTTCAACGAGTTCAAATTAATCAACAATTCAAAACTTTAAATCTCTCAATTAGAATTATTTACCTCTTGTGAATCTGAATATTTACTAATTCCAAAAAAATCTCAACCAACCTCTTGTGAAAAGACTTTATAATAATTTTGAACTTTGTAATGATAGTAACATTTCTGTAATTGACCTTCCATAAAATAATTTCAATTTTTGTAAAAAATTTTCTGTGGAGTTATCCTTCATACATCAGACAACTCCAGCCTTTGATAACATCCAGAATTCAGTTGTTTCCAAATTTTCTGCATTTGTGTTCTTATGTTCAAAATTGTTAGTTTTTATTTCCCTGTGGCTTTTGTAAAATGTAGTTCAAATTATTGTAGAGATGACAACTCTCAATACTTCTATTCATTTAAATGTGTGCCAACTTAATAAAAGTTGTCCACCTCTTTCTTTTATAGCTTAATTGAGTGAATAACTCCAAATTGCCTAGTGATGTATATCAACCAGATATGCGATCACATCAATTCAGTTCAGTCCAGAGCTAGTAACTGGCCAGTCAACTAATTACTTAATAGAAACGCAGATTAAGAGTCGACTCTAAAATTCAATAGTAAATGGAATCGATCAACATGTAATCAACTTAAAAGACACTCACTACCCAACCTAACCTCAACATTCGTGGGAGGGTGAATGGAGAGAGAATGAAGTAGATTCGAGCGATGATATTCCGTTCTACTACAAATACATGGAACTAACCCCAAGCTGTTATTGTAGATCAACATATACACCACTGATAGCTAACCGTGGAGACCGAACCTACTAACAGCCGAGACAACTCTATGACATTTATCCACTCCCGACGCAGGACCGTGGAAAGTACTACTTACAGTGATATAGCTAGGATTTGAGGAGTCGATCATACAACTAAGTAAGTTAACGACAGACAATAAACCTCGGATTTTACACATATCATAATGGTGGAGGCCCAGACGATCCCCAACTCGTAAGCCGTTGGCGCCCTAATGTTTTTGTTCCCTCGATACGCTGTGTTAGAGTGCGGGGACGTACATTTTTATCTGGTCGACAGGAGAGTTCGTAAGCCAGCAAGGTCAGTGATATTTTGCTGGCGTGGTTTTAATCCTTCTTACTGTCAAAATGGCAACAAGCTGTAATGATTGGGAGCATCTGTTTTTATGTCAAAACAGCTCATACAACGTTACAAGTTTTTCTTTTGAGCCAACAGACAACTGGTTCCAAACCAAACAAGAATTTGATAGAAGTGCAAATGCGTTGTTTTTGTCAGATGAACAAAGAGTTCTTTGTTTTCAAACTTGTCTGTTTGGACTTGCTTAAGTCTATTTACATTGCTGAACTCAGAAACCTACAGGAGGTGACTTTTTCAAACCTCATAATTGCCTTAGATGCCAGATTCAATTTGTATTCCCCGCTCAAAACAGTTAATTTGCTAAAATTGGCAATGGGAATTGATGAGTCCTTTGGTCATTTTTCTCTTCGAGTTGAATTGGCAGCAAGAGACTTGTTTTATCTCTCTACTGAAGTGCAAGATCAGTTGATTTTTGACACTCTGTTATCTGGCATACCTGAAAACATGAAAGATTTTGTTCTTGACCAAGCTCTCGAGCAATCTAACTCTGTATTGAGCTATACACAGTTGATACGAATATGTAAATCTTTTGAACACATCCAGCTCTACATGTAAAAAAATGTGTCTACTAGTAAACCAATGTCAACCAATAGCTGTCAAAGCTGCAAACAAGTTGTCTTGGTATTTTTAAATACTTTTGGAGATGCTATTGAAAACTGAGAGAAACCGAAAATGGTGCAAAGTGAACTAAAAGTAGCTCCCACAATAAAGCAAATAGTTACCACTGAGAACAGCCAACGAGCTGAACCACGTTTTGTTGACAAAAGCTGTGTTGTAGCAAGGGAATATGTATCACCAGATACACTTTTTGAGGCCAAAGTTTTTAATTTTGTAGGCCCAGCAATTGCAGATCTAAGCACTCAAGAAGTGCATTTTGAACAATGCTATGTGGTACCAAGTTTTGAAACTGTAGTGCCTGTTCATAAGTTGAGGCAAGATTTTTGCTCTTTTGGAAGCTCTGTCCAAGGTCTGAATGAGACCAGCCATAAAGGCCATTTAAAGGCAAATGAAGCCGTAGTTTTACAGATGAAAGATTTCACCAAAATTGGTGATCAGAAGAATTCATTGGTTGAAACTCAAAACCTTTTGTCACAGACACATAATGTCACCACAGCTATGCTTTTTGACAATGATGAAGGATACTTTAGTGATAACTAATCATTTCTTCTCATTCTGTTTAGTAAAGCTTCTAATAGCCATCAATCACCGATGTACTGATAATGATTCTTGAAAATAAAACTCTCTATGAGTATGCCGAAATGGCAAAAACAGTGGATGCTTACTGTATGAAGGAGTAAAAGGTTTTACAGCCACATTTAAGCCCATAACAATAAAGGCTGTTGAAACTAAAATCAACGAAACCCTCTGACCACGAGTCAAAAGAAAATTAATAACACAAAAAGTCTAGAAGCTTCTTTCAAAATGCAGATTTCACATAATGTGATTACAAATCCTTGCAAGGTACCACCGGTGGTTTGACTAACACTGTGCACATTAAGTTGTTAACCCAACACTGGAAACAACACATGACTGGTGTTACCTATTGACCTCATACAACTGACTACACTCAAGCGCTGCGCTTCGACATGCAAGCACGGAATGCGTATGAATGTGTATGTCTGTGAGAGTTGTGAGATGTACATGTAACTGTTTAACACATCTTAAAACATGTATTCCATTGCAGGGCAACGAACTTTGATGGAAACGAATCGAGAAATAAAATTGTGATAAAAAAATTCACACAAAAACCGTCGTAGAACGAAGTGATCGAAACGGCAGCATCACGCTGACCCAGATCAATTTATTCGCTGATTACACAGCGATGTGATCAAAACGGCAGCATCACGCTGACCCAGATCAATTTATTTACTGATTACATAGTCGTCAGAGCAAAAAGGAAACAAAAGGGATTGAAAATGAAAAGGGGAGTAGGGATAGTTTAAAATTAGTGTATATTTAGAAGAAAAGTGGATGTAGTACGACCTTTTTACTTGCCTACTGAACTAGCCAATCAGTGGGCCTATATAATTGTGTTCTGTACCATCTCGCTAAAGTGTAACTAGTTATGTAGAATGCAGATTTCATCTATCTGACTTACAGGGCTGGTTTTCACTGACGCACCTGTTGTGAATTACACTTTTTAAGAATTTATCACCTTAGATAATACCACAACCCACAGAGTGCCCTTATTAGGGCACACCATCGCATGGCAACTGACTAGGTTGTTTTCAGATATATACCCACATATATTATATCATATTATTAGTTGTTGTATATAGAAGGATTGTATTACAGACATTTTCTATGCCACTAGCCTTTCACTCTAGTAATTAGGTCAAATTGTCCAGTTACAAAGCTCTTACTTATTATATGTGGAAACTGGAAGCCATAAATCTTACTTAACCATTTTCCGTGCTGACCAGCCATATAAGGCGTTCATCACCAATATTATTTACAGATAGCGATAACATGTTAATGCAATTGATTACCATATTAATCAGTTGTGTATGCGCCACAATACCACAGCAGACGAGACTATATACATTTGTCTTGCTGTGCCTTTGATATACATATACATATATGTATGTGTGCATATATGAATACCCAATCACAGTATATGAAAATAGTAAACTTATAAGCAGCAGGTAGCAATTATAAGTGTTTTCTACATAACATGCCTACCTATAGCACAACAACTTACAAAACTTTGAAATCTCTATGTTTTATGCTTAGTATCAACCCTGTTAATTTCAGTCTATTGTAACACGATTTAAAGTACAATGTACATCTATTTACATGTCCTTAATGTGACCGCTGTCTACACTCCTTAATAACTTTATGCCAACCCCCCCTCCCCCCCTACCAAACTTGGAATAGCTTATTATCAATAGATTTCAAATGATACACACTCATTTCTCTCCTGCTATCACTCTTCCCATCTGATGAGCTTGATTTATGTCTCATTGTCTGGCATTATTTAAGCCCTTCACTGCCAACCAATCCCTGGCAGATATGATAAGCTCAGCCACTTAATGCCTTGTTACTTCATTTCCTTTGTGATTGTAACTACTAACTACTTCTAACCACATCTAAAAACAAACTGATTTTATGTGAGGGTTGCCCTATATCAATCACAGCCTTTTCTTGCTTAATAGCTATCATTCTCACCCAACCATTTTGCTACAAACGTTGCACAAAAATATTCTCTCCTAGAGATAACAAAAAGAAAAATTAACATAACCCTGTATTGCATGCCATAACCATTTCGTGTTGCTTTCCTATCACATTTTATTGTGTCTACTAACTAACCATTGCATTGATTGTAACTAACCATTTGATTTTAGGTTTAGAGGTACGTATTTTCACAACACAGAATTGACACGCTTATTGCTACTACAAAAATCATATGCTATAGACAGTTTCACTTGTTTTTGTATCATTCGGGAGAATGATTATTTTGCAGAGGGTATAGTACACCTCAAAAACTTAAAACTTCATTTTAGCCATGCGTCATTTAAACAAACTTTTCTCAATATCAAATCCCGGAAGAAAAACTCACTTTTTCGAATAACTTTAACTTAAAATTTAAATCTAAAATCGGCCATACTTTCCAAACCCCAGTTAAAATAGAGATTTTAAATACCTTTCTAACTAAAAGCAAACACAAATATAAATGATTTGTCTCTTTCTCTATTCTTAATTAGCTCTTAGTTCATAGAGCGGATAATAAATAGTAGAGTTTATTGTAATTGGATGACTCCTCTTAACCAAATATGCCTTCTGTGGCTGCTTTTATCTGCTATCGTTTGCCAATATAACATTATCTCCAACTATCTCCATTAGCCAATTAGCATGCCTTCTTTGCTTGCATATATCTCTCTGGTTTATATGTACCTTCCATGCTTACATGTCTCTGTATGTGAACCACTGAATGTGTCCATTGTGTGGGGATGCATGCATGTACATGATATAACACGAAACCTTTGTAACATTTTATTAAACCCAAAATGAAAAATCTTCGGTCATTTTTGTAAAAAGAATTAATTTCCACTTTCACAGCTAACAGGTCAAAACTGTCAAATTAAAAGATAAAACCAGTTCAATCGTAATGGAAGATTCAGGCTTAATTGCACAACACCACTGTAGTTGTGAAGATATTTTATCCAAACACAATTTTGTCAGCTTATTTTATGACTGTCAGACCAAAAAACTTCTCACTAAAATAACTAAAAATAGGAATTTTAACTTTTGTGTAAAATCTGCTTTTTCAAACTTGAAAACAAACTTAAGTTAAACAACCTAATAATGAAAATCACTCGTTGGTACAACATTTATTTTGTGAGTCATATTCTTTTCTTTTTTTCTGGCACTTAAGGTAAGTAGCGTAAGTACTTTACAACTATTAATTAACTGTATATGATGAACCCAGCACCCTTCAATGTTCTGTTTCTAGCTGATTCTACGGGACGAGAATAATTCAGTTTTCGGGTAGATGTTATGTTCAAAAATTGTTAGTTTTTATTTCCCTGTGGCTTTTGTGAAATTGTCAAGTTCGAATTATTGTAGAGATGACAACTCTCAATACTTCTATTCATTTAAATGTGTGCCAACTTAATAAAAGTTGTCCACTCTTTCTTTTATAGCTTAATTGAGTAAATAACTCCAAATTGCCTACTGATGTATATCAACCAGATATGCTATCACATCAATTCAGTTCAGTCCAGAGCTAGTAACTGGCCAGTCAACTAATTACTTAATAGAAACGCAGATTAAGAGTCGACTCTAAAATTCAATAGTAAATGGAATCGATCAACATGTAATCAACTTAAAAAGACACTCACTACCCAACCTAACCCTCAACATTCGTGGGAGGGTGAATGGAGAGAGAATGAAGTAGATTCGAGCGATGATATTCCGTTCTACTACAAATACATGGAACTAACCCCAAGCTGTTATTGTAGATCAACATATACACCACTGATAGCTAACCGTGGAGACCGAACCTACTAACAGCCGAGACAACTCTATGACATTTATCCACTCCGACGCAGGACCGTGGAAAGTACTACTTACAGTGATATAGCTAGGATTTGAGGAGTCGATCATACAACTAAGTAAGTTACGACAAACAATAAACCTCCGATTTTACACATATCATAAGAATAATAATAATTAAATTAATTAATAATATTGTTTTTTCCATTGATTGTCGTTGTTGTTGATTGATTATTATTAATTATTAATTATTTGATAATATTAAAGTTATAAATAATAATGATAGTAATGATTATTATGATTCATGATTTTTAACATATGGCCTTGAAAACTGAGAAAGCTAGTAAAATCTTGGGTGCTATCAAATATACACTCTGTACTGCCCCCAAGAACAGCCGGCTGCTTGCATACACCAGTCTATGTAGACCCATTTTAGAATATACCGATACAGTGTGGGACCCTACCAACAAGGCTATCATAAACTCAATCGAAGGCGTTCAGAGTAGAGCTGTTAGATTTGTGAGTGGTCTGAAAGGTTGCGACAGTGTCAGTGAAGCCAGAGAACATTTGGGGTCTCCCGACGTTAACGAGGCACAGGCAAAACCATAGGGTGGCGTTGCTTACCAAAATCCTCCAAGACGAGAAACAACACAGTGTACTCTCATCCAGTTATGATGAAATAATCAATAACATATCTAAAACAGCAATAGTCACACGGGCTGCTAGCCGTGGAGAGCTCAATTCCATATATGCAACCTCCAGTATGCTTCACGACAGCTTTTTACCTAGAACTATACGTGACATGAGAGTGCTACCGGAAACCGTATAATCGTTAGACAGCTACATGCTGTAACCATGTAATAACACTGTAGCACACTGTTTTCCTCCTGAGGCACTCCCCTTGCACCTAGTGATTTAGAGTGTCCTATCGTCACAGAGGTAATGCAGAGGTAACAATCATTGATAAATTATTTTTTTTACGAATAATATATATATATATATATATTTACTAATTATTATGATAATAATATTTTTGATTGCTTAGGTCTGTTACTAGTTCGTAATAAATAATAATCATATTAAAAATTGTAATAATTTGATACTACAGTTAAATTATTTATTTAGTGTTTTTACGAAAAGTTATATTAATTACATATTAAAGAGTGGTATCATCACATCAATGTATAAAATACCATTAAATAGGTGTTTGAAGTTTTCCATTAGCTCAAATCACTAAGACTACTAGCATAAACTATTGCTTCAGCTCTTTGTGTACTAAGCATCTTCTTTGTCCAAACTACAAGAGTAGAAGTTTTCAAAGTTGACCTAGTAGCTAAGTTTTGCCAGCTCCCTCCTTTTACTTTTTACGATTAACTGAACCAGTGGGTATGTTTTCGCATTGATTACTGATCTATCAACTGCGTTTATAATTGAAATTGAGCGTTAGTGATTTCTTGTTCAGCATTATCCTGGGTATGCTGATTTTGTTCCCTACATTTATAACCTGAAACAGTGCATCTAGGTGATATTGTAAAGGATTTCTGCGCGGTTTTCACAGAACCTTCACCGACACCTGTCAGAGAATAGTGGGTTGTAATGTATGGGTACAAGGAGCACTAGAGCTGTACTGGTAGCGTAGCTGCGTAGTGTCAAGGTAACAATCCGTCATACAACACTACTATCCCGGTAGTAGCAACTCCGATGTATAACGGTAATAATCAGTCTATCTGTATTGATCCGGAGACTTCCTGTCCTCTTAATACGGAGATCTGTTTAATTGCACACCGATCAGGTTTTACTTTAGATTCTCAAATAATAGCAAACATGTGTATAGTTTATAGTAACGTGCTAGGCAGCTTAATGACAATGTCCAAGAGTGTATAGTAATCTCTAAAAACGTGTTATCAACAATATCCAAGAGTGTATCGTAATCTCTAAGAGGGTGTTTCGACAGAGTAATACTGCAAGCAAGTCAACGACAGCATGAGAAGAGTTGTAGTTATCAGCAACAATGGATTGAATGTAAAGATATAAAATCTTACAACGAGAGATGATTCGAAGTGTACAAATGTACAAGTGTATTAAATCCCACTAATAATCCAGTCTAAGCTACGAGAATAAACGACGTTAGCACTAACGCTTCCATAGCATCTACTCGGCACGACTACTACAAACTCTAGCCACTGGGCATTCTGCCCTTCTATTTATGCAGTAAAATATGTAAATAAGCAGTCCAAAAATTACAAGATATAATCAGCTAATAAATACACAATATGATTGGATGACGAGAACAGACGCATTACGAACCATATACAAATAACGATGATAATTAGTTAATTATGAAACAAGATGGCTGCTGGAACATTTAGCTTGATTCTCCCAGCTTGATCCTGCACGGCTAGTTTTTCTTGGCTTGGTAGGAACGGAGGCTCCACTTGAGGATTCATCGGCTTCTTTTAGGTAAGACAACTCTGGCTTGTCTGTCCACACACTGGCACTCACACAATTCCATTACAATATATAAATGACAAATAGAAGCTAATTGCTCACTCTTCGACTTTTTTTCAACCTGTTTGATAGAACTTCCATTAGTAACTTGAGAAAAAAATATTGCCAGAAAGTTTTTCATATCAAAACAATTACAACATCTATTTGCTTACGGTGAACCCTGGTCAGTGCAATTCTGACAGAAGGTCCTTGCGAAAAAAAAACCTTCTTATAGTACGGGGTGATCTGTACTAGTTCTAATCTATCTATCTAATTTCATTCAATGAAGATATTTGATGCTCAGTCATAGCCATTGAAGAATTTCATCTACATAAAGACAAAGCAACTCTCAGTGCTTGATAATTTTCATCATTTTTCTGTGACATGTGCATTTATGTTGCTCTAAAACAGCTCATAATAATAGTTTTGGTGCCACACAGCTATGTGTAAAACACAAGCGTAGTACTTACTTTCAAGGTCTCAAGACTACATGAATCTTTGAAATATTCTGTATCACTTGGAATTTTTCAAAATATGTAGATGTGGTACGTATGTGGTTGGTCGCATTATTGATGAAATGGTGTTCTAAACAAGATTTACTAAAATATATTATTCAGCCTTATGGGAATAATATCAAATCTGCCACAATTGCAAGAAAGATGCTCATTTTTTTTTAACGATTTTGGTGTTCTGCAAAAACTCTTGTGTTGGTTACTAACCTTTTCTATCAATTTTGGCTACGTATAATTTTCTTTATTTTATTTACATTCGTCAAAATGTTTTATGAGGTTCTTAACAACACATTGAGCAGCAAGATACTCATCCTTGTTAGCGCAGAAAAAACTGTTATAATGGAGAGACTATTCGTTGCAGTGGTTCTAAGGAAAATATTCACTGTGGTAGTCTAGACACCCGACATCTAGCAGCTCTAGTTCCCTATGGAGGTTGCATCGGAAATTGCAAAAAAGATGATGAAAATTGTACATGGCCAACCTTGACAGAGGTAAATAACCAAAATGATGTTCTTTTGCGGGAAAACCCAAGACTTTGAAAATATCAAACGTCCTTCAGATAAGTGTTGCAGTTTTGATTTTTTCCCCGGATATTTTTGAGACCGAATCATATGTTTTGAGTATAATCTGTTTTGAACACTATTTCAAATATCATCAAGCCATCTTAATTGTTGCAGCTACCAGCAACAAAGTAAGTAATTTAACACACTATTTTAATAATTCAAATCACAAAACTAACACATCATTTTAATAATTCAAATCGCAAAACTAACAAATCACTTTAATAATTCAAATCGCAAAGCCAAAGCAGTAAATATAATTTATGCTTCTGATGAGTCATGTATAAATAAGAACAGTTCTGGTAATCCAACTAACCACCACTTTCAAATATTTTGAAAAATTTCAAATAACTCAAACACTTCTGGTTATTTGACATATTCATGAAGTTGTTAAATCTTGATAGCAAGTACTACTGTTTGTGTTGTACACAGAGCAACATAAATGCATATATTGCTAGAAAAGTGATGAAAACCAGCGAGCACTGAGAGTTGCTTTCTTTTATTGTAGTTTATTCACTCCCCTGGTTTAACTGGAATAGGAACTGCAAGGGTCTATTTCAATATTCATTTGATTCTGAAAATAGTGAGAAAATGACGATAGTGCTATTCAATATTTATTAATGGTTGATCTGGCTTTATTAAAAAAACAATATGTTTCTCAATAAACCATTTTGATAAATTATTTAAACTAAAGTTGAAACACTAACTTAAAAACTCTGACATGAAAATTATGTATAAAAAAATTATTGTCATACAGTCCTAAAAACATGTCAACGTTTAATATCTTCACTTAACACAGTTATATGCTGCAATTACAGTCTAACTTGTTTGACTGATCTTCACTAAAGAGTTATCATATTTTAAGAGAACAACTGCCAAAAGTTTGTTTATTTAGCCGGGAAAACTTTAGTGACATCTGACATATGCACTCTTATGAGCAGAGTTACAATTGTTTAAAACTTGACTGGATTCCTCAACGGTTATTACAGAACAACAAATGTTGCCATAAAGCACAATTAGACAACTGGGCAATATATTTGCTAGCACAGATCACCTTGTACTGTAAGAGGGTTTGTTCCGTAAGGACCTTCTGTCAGAATCGCACTGACCAAGGTTCACTGATAGCAAAAAATAGTGTTGCAGTTGTCTTCATATCAAAATATTTTTTGCAACATTCATTTCGCAAGCACCTCATCGATGTTTTATCAAACAACCTGAGTGAGTGATAATGCGTGATAATTAGCTTCTATTTGTCAATTATATATCCCCTTGATGCACTGTTTTAATTTACAAGTTTAGCGCAAGGTACAGAATCGGCATACCCGGGATAATACTGAAAAAGGAATCACTCACATTCAAATTCCATAGTACACACAGTTGATCAACTAGTAATCAACGAAAAAGCAGGCCATTAAGATTTCAATATATGTCATTCAAATTTTTCGTTATTTTACCGACCCAGTGGTATACTATTCATCATAGAGCAACCACATTATGTGGGCAAAAAATATTTCTACTGGAAAGTTATATTGAAATAAATAAAAAAACTTCTATACCACATCATTAGCTACTTTCTGCCACGCATGGTCATGCCTCACTGATTTCTGATTTCTCACTGATACTTTGACCACAAAACATTGTTTTTTTAAGCAAGGGTACTTTTTCTCAATTATTTTTCTGAGACAACGTCTGGTGTGATACAAATATCTTTCGCACCATTGGATGACACAGGTCTACTGGCAGAGAACAGGAAGTCACCGGATTGACATTACCGTGGACTGATTATAAACATATGCATTGGAGATTACTACCCCCGTTTAATAACATATATTTTAATTATTATAATAATGTAGAGGAAATGGCTCGAATCTAACCAAGGCGCTGCATAACTTTATCAAGAAGACAACTCCCAGATACGGGCCTACGGGAGGAATATCAAAAGCAACAAACACTGCTCTGTGTCGCTAACCATACAAAACTTGTGTACATGACATTGGTATCTTATCCTTTCTTTCACTAGCCATTTGTTATGTCACTAAGGCTATTGTGCTACTCGTTTACAATGCCCTATGCTAACCCACCTACCTTCTGTTATATTATTGGGCTACCTGTAAACAAAGAATATTATGTAACCTTTTTATATAAATACTGGCTGTTGCTGCCTCACAACTCAGAGTAGTTGGAGGAGCACAGGCAGAAGAATACAAAAAGCTATACTACCCTCATACACACACACTCTCTCTCTTATTGCTTACATGAGGATAGCAATACTTGTTGCAATAACAGAAGCCTTGCAATAAATTACAAGCTTACAGAAGCAAGCAATCCAGCGCTTAGGCCAGCACGCAGTCCAGCACCTAGGACAGCACTCAGCCAAGCACGCAGTTCGCAATGCTGGCCAGCGCTACTAACTAGTAGTGCCGGCCTAGGCCACTGAACTGAGGCCTGCAGTCTAGTCGAGTACTGAGGGAAGTGCAGGTGCCTGCTACCTGGTGAATCGCACGCACCACTACAAAATCCTGCACAATAATTCACAATAACAAATAGCAACCATTGATTAATTAATAATAATATGGTTATAAAAAAATAATTAATAATTATTATTATAAACAAATATTATATATACTAATAGTTTTTAGCAACTAATGAATAATCAATATTAATACATATTATTATTGTTATAAATAATAAATAAATAGTAATATTATGATTAAATGTTTGTTATTATTTATTATATTATTATTATTATCAACTATTTCTTTATTTATATTAATTTTTTTCATTATTATTATTATTATTATTATTTTATGATTAATTTTAATAATAACATTATTATTATTAACAGTTATTCTTAGAAATAATTAATAAATAGTAGTATTATTATTATATAACTACCTGTAAATAAATGCTTCATTATTATTTTTATCATCATCTTTGCTTTACCATCGATCATCATTATTAATTATTATTAATTATTATTATTATTTATCATCATCATAGATAGATCAAACATTGATGATGATTGTCACTATTTTTTGAAAACAGATGATGTTAGCAACCCCAATAGATCCGCTCCCAGCGGGCAAAGACACTTTGAAACAATGTTGAAACTATGTTGAATGCGACGGAGAAACTACGTAGAAATTGGGGCTAAAAGTGAAACGAGATTCAACGTTGAAAATTAGCATATAAAAAAACGTTGATTTGAGGGAGAAACAATGTTGAATCAACGTTGAAAAATCCGAGAATTTAGGGTGATATATGGTTGAAAAGTACGTTGATTTGATGGAGAAACAACATTGAATCAACCCCAGGAAAGCAGAGATATTTCGATGAAATTTGGTTTGAGAACTGACGTTGATTCAAAGAAGAAACAACATTGAATGAACATTGAAAAAGCCGAGATTTTGCGGTGATATGTGGTTGAAAAAAATGCGTTGATTTGATGGAGAAACACTGTTGAATCAACTCCAACAAAGCAGAGATATATTGTTGATATTTGGTTAACAAACACACGTTGATTCAAAGAAGAAACAGCATTGAATCAACATTGAAAAAGCTGAGAATTTGCGGTGATATATGGTTGGAGAGAATACGTTGATTTGATTGAGAAGCACTGTTGAATCAACTCCAGCAAAGCACAGATATACCGTTGATATTTGGTAAATGAACAGACGTTGATTCAAAGAAAAAACAGCACTGAATTAGCACCCGAAAAGTAAAGAAAAGTTGGTGAAACGTGGTTGATCATAGGTTGAAACAATGTTTATTCACCATCAATAAAGCAAAGAAGTCACAGTGATTTATGGTTGAAAAACAGGTGTGGATTCAATGGTGAAACAATGTTGAATCCATAGCAAAAATACGGATATGTTACGTTGAATGATGTTAGAAAAATAGCAACATTAGGAAGGTAGAAACAAAGTTGGATTTTACACAAAACAAACAAAAAAAACATATTAAGTAATGGTGGAACAAGAGAGGTCAATAATATGTACCAACAATGTTGAATCAATGCCAGAGAAGCATAGAAATTACATATAATTCATTTTATTCAATCCAGTATCATTTAAATTATCTTTCAAATTTTTTTCTCAACATTATAGTTGAACTGGCATAGAATGAGTTACAGATTTTAAGCAGTTAAAATCTGGCGTTGGCATATTATCTCATAAAAAATCTACAAAACAACATTCTTTTTCAACTCATAAATCCCTGTTGATAATTCATATTCGCTATTGTGTAGTAGATTGCTATCCCTTTATATAAAGTGTTCTTATTCAAGGTATAAGTAGAATTTAAAAAAGCGTTGAAATTTAGATATGTAAATTAAATTAATGAATTGTCAGTGGTTGTGAGAGAAAATGTAATCAGTCAAAAGTTCAGCTGCTGAAGCATCTGTCAGATATGTTGGCTCTAGATGACACTTTTCATTTGAACCTGTAAAAAAAATAAAATCAATTGTAGTTTAAATAGTGAATATCTTTACTTTTTGAGGCAATTTACAATTATCATGATCCATGGCCCTCCATGGTTGTTTGTTTGTATCTAGTAGAGCAATGAACTATTAATTGATTCCAAACTGTAGATTGCACAGGTATAAATATACACAAGGCGAAACTGATCGTTGGTTTCTGAGTATCTTTTTCATGTAAAAGAAACCAAGCTACTTGTCACCTGTTTTGTTTAGATTGCGTACCAAATATTCAATGACGCCTAAAGAACAAAATTTGTTAACACAATATTTCTAACTTCCCAAAAATTTAAATGATTGTGATGGGGAGATATTGTTACTTACCATTGTATGGTATTGGAATTTGGATATAATCAAGCTCACTTCTTCTGGAGCTGGAATTTTGCGCAGCATCTACAATTAAATCAAAACATCCTGTCATTTGATTTTATCTTGGAAGAAATGAGAAACCAGCAATAAAACCTCTGACACCAGAAATGAATATAAGTAGTTACATATTCTCAAACTCATTATTGTTATTGTACAAAAAAATGTTCTGAACAGTGCCGATATATATATTTTGATTATCTACTATCTCACACTTTGGCCAACATTACCCATATCCCAGCTCAAGTGGCATCTGATTTTAGTGATGTGCACCACAAGTGCAGCTATAATTGCTTTAAATTTTACTCAAACCTTAGCCAATTTGATGGCACCGAACTTCAATAGCATTACACAACAGCATCATTTAGAGAACAAAGGAGAAAGTCTTGTCTCAAGGATAGATTTTGGGTTCCTTTGTCTATTTAAATGCCAGTTCATTATCTGTGGCAAAGAAATTATGTAACTATACTGAGTGGTTACACAACAGCTAACAAATTTAGTCAACTTCAACTAAATATTGAATGAAGCTGTCTCTCAATTCCTTTTGGTAAAGTGCAAACTAGATTCAAACTATCAAATAGAGGACAAGGTAATGTCCAAATTTCTACACTGACAACAGCAATTCCAATCATAGAGTAATGCTTAGACTAAAAAATTGGACATTACACCATCTGTGATAACAAACTAATGCTGCAACTTTTCAGCAAGTACTAGAGTTTTGAACAGAAACATTTTTAGACCCAAAACTCACAAATGCAACCAGTTTTAATAGTTTTCAAGAAAAATAAGCATTTTGAAGCGGTTTTTTTACCTGCTCAGCAATCAATTACAGTTTTTGTTACATAAATTTTACCAACAAGTGATGTTCTATTTTACATACACTATTGAAAGCTTGGATGAGTCAAAATTTACAAAGTTATGTTGTTCGTTAAAAAGAGTCTATTGGTTTGTCGAGTTCGGAAGTCAAGAACAAAAACACTGCAATTTCAGCAATGATCATTTGCTAAAGTGTTGCAAGTGACAGAAAAAGTGACTACACATTTTTGTTCGACAAAACTTGCTTGAAAGCAAATGTTGTGATGAGACTCCGCATGGAAAACTAGTGTAAGCAGAAGAGCTAAGCAAACATTTAAATTCATTAAACAAACAATTGTACATTTATGGTTTGTCCATTTTGTGTTGTAAATACTCAACTATGACCAACATAATTTAGCTACCAAAACAACTTCAACATATTTTTTTCATCTAACCGATATGACAAGATGTTTGTTAATGGTAGATAAAGATAAAATAGTAACACTTATTTATGCCAATAAATTTCAACTGCCCAGCAACAATAGGCTTGCTAGTGTTGTTACTGAAGCAGGCAGTCACAAATTTACTTACCTTGATTTGTTTTAATGGATCAGTAATGGTAGCACTTGAGTATAGCTGGTAGATAGAGGCTCCGGGCGAAAATAATTTTCAATTGAGCATTCCCTAAATGCAAGCAACACTTTCTTCAGATCAGCTATTGTTAAAACACACCAAGTAATAGCGATGCACAAAATGATCTACATAGAAGTTTAAATGAAATTGTGGGCGGGCCTAGGAGATCCAGTAGACTTTGATTGGTTAACGTTGTTACCATGACTATTGTCCATGTCGAAACAATGCTGTGCTGGGGTGAAATAGCATAAGTATGAAGGTGTCCATAAGTGTTTGTGAACAATGTGATTAGCTCAATCCTCACTTGTTTCTCCATGGCTTGCAAGCACACAATCAACAAAGTTGTAAAATAGCCAACATCGAATCAACGCTTAACTTGCATGGTACAACTGATGTTGAATGTATTGGTCTGTTTCACAATTCCAACTAAGTTGAGCAAAAAAAGTTGACCGGTTGGCTAATCCTCAAACTTGCTTCGACCTGAACTTTAGTATTGTTCCCACAAACACACTAACCACTATTGTTGCTCAAAAGTTTCAACATAGTACAACTGATCGGTTTGACTGGTTGAAAAACCAAAGTTGAATCCACCATGAAACCAATTTGGAAAAGATGTGGATAGTTCAATTACATTGCAATCTGAACAATCAAACAGCTGATTTTCCAAATCGTTGTTTCTCCGTGGTCTCAACGTAGTACAATCAACAGATTTGAGAGGTCAAAGAACAAACGTTGAATCAATGTTGAAACTAGGTTAAATAATGAGGTTGAGTGTTAAACTAAAACTCACCTTGAACTTTGAAATGGTTTCCCTAAGCACGTATATTACTTGTGGGATCTCTCCATAGTTTCAACGTAGCGAAATTAACCACTTTGATTGATCCGAATGCGAAGGTTCAACCAACGTTGGAAAAGCATTGAAACAACGATTGAGAGATGAGGTAGAATGTTGACCCAAAAGTGAATTCAGTTTCACCAAAGACAAAATGTCAAACACTTAGGTTGAACATTAACCATTCCTTAACTTTTTTTTAACCTAAGCTTCAGCATTATGCCCATGAACATCAATTTGATCTTTGTTGTTTCTCCACAGTTTCAACATCATGGAATCAACTAACTCGCTACGATGAAAAACCAAAGTTGAATCAACGTTGAAACGAAGTTGAAAAAAGGTTGTTGATTTCTCATCTAAATTTCAACCCCAACTTAAAACTGCATTCCATGTCGATATAGTTAACCTATGTTGCCTCTTCATAGTTTCAACATAGTACAATCAACAATTTTGAATGGTCTAAAAGCAAACATTGAACCAACGTTGAAAGAAAGTTGAAAAGCGGCAATGAAAGTGCAACCAAAGTTCAACTTTGCTTCAACGTTGAAACAAGGTTGAAAAATGAGGTGGAATGTTCAACGGAAATTCAACTTTAAATCAACGTTGAATTAAGGTAGACGTCGGTCGATTGCCCGCTGGGCTGTGACCATGAATAAAATGAATGTGATGTGTTGTATTTCATCCATGGCTGTGATGTGGCAGTGAACAAGTGGCCTAAGAAACCATTGATGATGAAACATGTATTTATTTCACCCACGTAGAAAACGCAACACGGTGAAAGAGAAAGACAATAAGAAAAGATGTGAAAAAGAGAGGACACTTTTGTATCAAACAATGCCTAGGCCATTTTCCGCAAAGTCCCAATTCCGTAATGATTCCGTAAGTTTCCCGTTTTCCGCAAACTCCCCTATCCGACATTATTGTACAGAACGAACTCGGAGTTATCCATTATGTTACCTGGTTGCTAGGGAACACTCCATCTTGCTAGCCTCTAACTGTATATTTATCTTTTATTATCTACCAGCATTTATTCGGGAGTACCATAAACTTAGGGGGATAGGCTCCCTGAAGTCTGTGGTTAACAGGCGGCAGTGGGGCCGTGAGGCTCTGGAGGCACATTAAATCGGAATATAGCGCTGTGGGAGGAGCTGAAGGCCCACTGTGTCTCGAATCCTGAATTAACAGGATACTGTGGTACCGTCTAGTCGGCTCGACTGTAGATCGGAAAATGCTACAGCGAGTGGTACGTGGATGACAGTCCACACCTAGCCAGCGTGGAATGGCAGAGTTGTCCATATCCTGGAATGCTGGTGAACAGGCAAGGCTGGTGAAAACGGTCAAAGTTCATATACCCATAGCAAAGTGGGGTATGGATCAGACCGTCGGTTACCTCTGGGGGCCTAATCCGCTCTAACAGATCAAGGTGATCGCTATCGACTGGGTCACCGGCCGGTTGGTTCGCATATGCAGTAAATCCCTAAGGGTTGCGCAACCAGCTCAATGTACAGTCAGGCCTTAGTAAGCCAAAAGCGAATGCGTTAGTAGGCAAGCTAAGGAGGAAAGGTACTCAGCCTAGGCTGCGCCCACGACTCCAAGGTGAGGTGGGAGGCCGAAGAGTATAAGCGTATGAACAAAGGCGTTATGTAAGCCTATGATGTAATAGCTTATATAAAAGAAGCTGCGAGCACTTAGCTTGTCAGTGTTTACCTTGGGCTGCATTCATTCAGTTGAATAAAAACTCTTAAAACACTCACTCAAGTGCTTACTTGGTTACTACCTACATAGCATACAATAAGGACAGGCTCCACTGCTCAAGAGGACAATAGCTATACGGCATACTGTCGAAATAGCAGAGTGTTGTCCAAACGAGCAGTGGACAACAGGCAGACGTGTTTGTCAGGCAACGTCATCCTGCCCTGCTGCAAGCCAGCAATGCAGATGACCAGGCAGTAAATCAGACGAATTGCAAACAGGCCTGCCTGACTAAACAAGACAGCTCTGGTCACAGACACCTAGAGGTAGTGCAGGTGGCTACCTGTGGAACCGGCCAATTGTTCCCACAAAATCCTGCACATTGGTGGCAGCAGTGGGATGCGCGAATCCCTCGAGAAGAACCTCTAGGAGAAGGACAGAGCAAGAAAACAGACCATGGCTAGCAGTCGAGCCATGCGTGTTCGCAGGGATCCTACTACTAGGATCACCACTAGGATCATGGGTCGGCTGACCAAAATACTAGGAAAGCTGACGGATGCTACACCACAAGTGACCCCTTTTGAAACTCCGACATATGATGGTACTGGAGACATCCGGTACTTCCTCCAGCGTTTTCAGGAGGTGTTGGAAACCAACAACTGGTCACCAACCGCAGCAATTATCCATCTAAGGCAGTCTCTGCAAGGGAAAGCACAGCAGTACGGACGAGGGGATACACTTTGGGCGATTGCAGACTCCCTGAAGACAAGTTTTGGGCTCACCCGCCGAGAAGCTAGAGCCAGATTGTCAAGATACCGAAAGGACCCAAAACACTCTCTGAAGGAACACGCCATGGCCATAGAGACCCTCGTGGAAGCAGCACATGAGGACTCTTCCCGAGCACAGAGGGGTGGATACGCTTTGGAGCATTTCCAGGACACTCTGGGAAATGTTGACCTCCAGAGGCACCTCCTAGCCATACGGCCGACCTCCCTGGAAGCAGCTGTGCGGGCAGGAAATGAGTATATGCAAGTACAATCAACCTACACTGGGACTGAAGTCCGAAGCATGGAAGCAAACGAGGAAGGAGAATGTCGACAAGTAGGAACTAGCGGGGTGTCACCTGGGGTGGAGGCCCATCTGAAAAACCTAGCTGAAGGACTGAGCGAGTTAGCCAAACAAGTGTCTGTCCTCAAGACCAACCAGCCAGACAGCACACCTACCCGACTATTAAAAAGTGTTGTCAAATGTTGGAGGTGTCAAAAACTAGGACACTCTCAAAGGGAATGTAGCGAGGGTTCTGGACCTATCAACCAGGGAAACGCCACTGGCCCGCAGCAGTAGGGAAACCTACTGGCTGCAGAAGGGCACCCAGAACCAACCCGCGAACGAGGTCTGAAGAACAGACCCAAGATGGATGGCAAAAGGTCAGGGGTCCAGCCTACAACCCACCCATACCATAGCCAGTGTCAGTTCTGACACAGAACAGGTTCACCGACTTATCTGCTCTGGATGAGGAATCATCAGATGAGAAAGGACTAAATTCGGTGTCCATTGGGACGCAAGCCAAGAGAGAGAGGCTGAAGAGGCAGAGGCGCAGAGAGGTGCAGACTCCTAGCTCCCACGGGAGAGAGCCCCAAGTATCGCCTGGAACGCCCACAGAGGCTACCCCTCTTGCATCTTGTGTAGGCCACATGGAACGACCATACAAATCTAGCTCTTTCTTGCCAGGCAAAATAGAAGAAAAAATGGTGACATACCTGATAGACACTGGTTGCAATACCAATTTACTATCCAAGAATATACACAGCGATGACAAGCAAACTGTTTTTTGATTGGTACACTATAAAAAGCTCAATGGATTACATATAAATGTTAAGGCCCTGCAAATATTGAAGTAACTTACTGCCCCAAACACTAGTTTTTTTACACATTCACATGCGCAGTCATAAGCTCTAAACAAGATCAAAATATTTTTTCAAAAAATTTAAATCTCACCTACATATTTTAGAAAAATTGAATAAATTTAACTCGAAACCTACCTCTAACGCCCTCATATTTACTTGTGATCTTGAAATGCTAGAGACGCAGAATGAATC
>CALYOO010000481.1:0-29020 GCA_945261195.1 Cryptosula pallasiana
CTCAATCGAATAAAATGAAGCGTACGCGTGTGGTTGGCAGTAACAAGCGGTAAGGGAGGAGTAGGAAAGACAAATATATCAACGAATTTGGCCAATTATGTTGGCATCAATGGAAAATCATGTCGTATTGTTTGATGGGGATTTGGGATTGTCTAACGTCAACATCTTACTTAAAGTTATGCCACAATATAATCTTGTAGATGTTATGAGAAAATATCGACGAATTGATGAGATACTTACTGACTCAGGATATGGCTTTCAGTTTTTGAGTGGTATTCCAGGTTTTGCAGGTCTTGCAAACGTAGCAATGGATACAATCGATTATTTTTTTCAAGAAATGTTACGGCTTTCTTTTGCACATTTTTTGATTGTAGATACTGGAGCTGGAATTGGAAATTCAGTCATGTCTTTTTTAGCTGCTGCTGATGATGTTGTTGTGGTTACTACGCCAGAACCAACAGCAATGGCGGATGCGTACGGTATGATGAAAGTGTTATCTTCGGAACTCAATGATAGTAATGCTTTAATACATTTAGTTGTAAATAAAGTAGCTTCGTATGCTCAAGGAAAAGAAGTGGCAACGCGTATTATTCAAGCAAGTGAAAATATACTAAGAATAAAAATAGGATATTTAGGCTCTATACAAGATGATATAAATGTAAATAAAGCTGTTATGAATCAAATCCCTTTTGTTGTTTATAAGCCTAAGACAAAGGCATCGGTCGATTTGAAAAAACATAGCAAAATTGATATTTAATAAAGAATTTGAAGGAGATGGCAATCTTAAATCATTTTTAAAACGCTTGATTGATGGTTCCGTAAAAAACAAATGAATAAAAATAGAATTATGATATCTGTATCATATGCGTGTGTATGTGCAGTATTTGTAGGATTTATAAGCTTAATTGTAGGAGTAAAAATTTCTATAGTGTTTTTACGAATGATATTATTTTTTATTGGTGCTTCTTCTGTTTCTTTCTTTCTTCTTTTTTTTCTCGAGCGTATAGTGTTAAAAACGCCTTTAGAAGACGATGCCATAGATGATACCATAAAAGACACAGTAGAAGAAAAAGGAAAAGATATTAATATTGTTATAAAAGATAATGATGAAAATGATGCACAGTACAATACTGATATAATAGAAACAGTTGATGAGAAAAAATAATGTTCTTATAGAAGAATCAACTAATAGTAATAATACAGAAGAGAGAAAATATAGTACACTGAAAGAAATAATATTAGAACAGAAACCAGAATATAGTGATGATAAGCAGGATGAAAATTTTGTCGAATTGAAAGAAGAGTTTAATAAAAGCAAGCAATATTTTAAAACAAAGCCATTAAATTGTGCAAATGCATTTAGTAGCTTATTAAATGATGAGAAAAAAAATTAATGATAGAGGATAAATATTGTGTCAGATATGCAAGATGAAGAAATAAAGTTATGGCTTGAATTTAAGAAAACAAATAATCAAGATATTAGAAATCAACTCATAGAACAATATGCACCACTGGTAAAATATGTAGCGTTACGTATGTTTGTGGCACCACCAAAGAATGTAGATTTTCAAGAATTATTGAGCGCTGGAATATTTGGTCTTTTTGATGCTGTTGAAAAATTTGATCCTGAGATAAAAGTGCAGTTTAAGACATATGCTATTACAAGAATACAAGGTTCAATTAGAGATGAATTAAGAGCGCATGATCCATTGCCACGTTCTGTAAGGCAAAGAATTAGAGAAATAGAAAAAGTGACTACACATCTTCAAGAGCGATTTGAGCGTGATCCGACTATAGAAGAAGTGCTTGAATCTGTAGAATTAAAAAAAGAACAATATGACAAAGCTATGAATTACGTAAGTCAAGCGTATATGGTCTCGCTGAGTGATGCGTTATTTACAAATAGTGACGGTGAGCAAATTACATATTTTGATAAAGTTGGAACTTCAATTGAAGATGCTCCTGAATATGCATTTGCACAAAAAGATACTGTGCGCGTTTTACAAGAATCATTAAAAGAATTACCCAAACGAGAACTTCAGGTGCTTATACTATATTATTATGAAGAGTTAACATTAAAAGAAATAGGTGAGGTTTTAGGAGTTACGGAATCACGAGTTTCTCAACTTCATGGGAGATCGCTTATTAAATTAAAAACAAAATTGTTTAGTTATCGAAAAGGTGTATTTCAAAAATCGTGAATAAATTTGAGAAATTTAGGAATAATATAACTAGAAAACTCTTTAAATCACCCCCTCAAAATGTATATAGAATTAGAGCTACTTCGCTTAATGAAATATATGAAAAAGCAACAAATTATTTTAATATTCCTCTTGAATATATTAATTTTGAAATTGAATCGCTCAATAAATCGAATTCTTTTCTTAAGAAGTCAGATTATACTATATTGGCATATCCTTCGAGAGAATATTTCCATAATTCTCAAATAATTGAAGATAAAGTACAGAATGATTCGCAGGCATATGTTCGGTTGAATAAAGGAAATGTATTGCTTTTTGTTACGGCCCCTAAAAATAATGGAAGTGTAGTAAAAATGTCTGCTGTGATGGATCTTATTCAATTAAAAGTTGATCTAATGTACATAAATAAAGAGATAGTAAAAAAATGCGTAGGCTCTATTTATGATAAATGGGTTGTTATAGGGAAATTTTCATATCATGAAGAAAATGATGCTGGTTATGAAGTGAGGATTAGTGCTGATAAAATGCAGGCTTTTATTATGTTACATCCACCTCGTCGAATGGGTTCTGATCCTACATTTCAAGATATGAATCGCGTACTTAAAGAAAAAGATATTGTGCATGGAATCAATGAAGAAGCGCTCACAGATTTAGAGAGAGTTCCTATATATAATCAATGGATAGATGTTGTGAGTGGCACTGCTACAATAGAAGGCGAAGATGCAAAAATTGTTATTGTAACAAATAAAAGACTAGAAATAGACTCTAAAAAAACGAATTCTCACTATATGCAAGATATTATCACTGTGAAGAAAGGAGCTCTGGCTGCTATAAAAACTCAGAATAATGATGGAATTGAAGGAAAGGACATTTTTGGAACAATTGTGTATCCTACGCCAGGAAAAAACATTGAATTAAAAGGAAATAAAAATGTAATTATATCTGATGATGGTACAAAAGCATATGCGAAGATTAGTGGTGCTGTCTATATTAGAAATAATAAAGTTGTTATAGATGAATTACTGGTAATAAATGGAGATGTCTCATTAAAAGTTGGTAATATAAATTTTACAGGTTCTGTTCTTGTGACAGGTAATATTTTAGATGATTTTGAAGTAAAAGTAGGTGGCAATTTGCAGGTTATGGGAAGAATAGCCAATGCAAAAGTTGAAGTAGGTGGAAATTTAGTAGTACATTATGGTATTAATGGAAAAGAGTTAGCATACTTGGATATAGGGGGCTCTTTATTAGTTCGTTTTTTAGAGATTGTACATATTAAAGTGAAAGGTGATTGTATTGTAGATGATGGTATAATACAATCTACAGTGGAGTGTGGAGGCAAAGTAGTTGTTGTCAGTGGAAAAGGACGAATTGTAAGCAGTGAAATTATTGCAGAGAAATTTATTCAAGCAAAAAAAATAGGTTCTGTTTCAGGAGGAGAAACTGTTCTTAAAGTCTTGCCTTGTGTTGAAGCATATGGAAAATTAGATGAATTAAAACAGTTGATTCTTGCAAAGAAAAAGAAGAGAAAAGATATTAGATTGTTTTTAGGAGATGGTACAAAATCAAAAAACACTGATGTATCGCCAAATAAAAGAGAAAGCGAAAAGTTGGAAGAAATTAAAATATTAAAAAAAGATATAAAAGAATTAGAAGAGCTTGAAAAGAAAACAAGGCAGCATCTAAAAAAAATAAAAACCAATGGAAAAATTATTATAGAGGATGTTATTTATGCTGGTTCCACAATAGTTATAGGTGAGAAAATTATGGATATAAAACATCCTGTTAAGAATGTTACATTTTATTTAGATGATTATGATATTGCACAGCGTGCATTTAGTACTAAATTAGATGCTATAGAGTTAGCAAAATTAAAAAAAGATGTCATATAATAATGTACAAGTTTCAATAGTACAGTCGAATACTGTTGCTATAAATAATGAGAAAGTAAAAAAACGCATCAAAAAAGCAACAAGAGCATGTTGGAGAACATGTAAAAAAATGAAGCACTTGAACATAATGAAAAAGTCATAGGCTTACATAAGGATGTAGATGTAGATGACATTAAAGATAATAAAGAACACAAGCATGAGTCACAGGTAAATTTAGAAAAGAAAAAGCACAAAGAAGATAAACAAGAAGAAGTTGAAGTTGTGTCTGATATTAAAAAAGGAAAAAATATAAATATAGAATGTTAATGGCATGACTTTTTTCTCTTTTATTCTTATTCTGTTTATTTCTATAACTGTAAATATTTTGATAACTGTTTTATTGATAGTACGATCGATGCATTCAAAAAAATCAGTTGAGAAGTTTAGAAAAGATTCACAACAAATTATTAATAGTATTAATATCGCTACAGAAAAACATGTTGCTGTTGCGGAAGAAACAATCAATGAACTTAAAGCCATAACTATGATAGCACAGAAAAAAATACCAATTACGAAAAAAAAATTGCGTGATGAGTCTATAAAAACACACAATGTATCTACAAAACCAATAACAGTTTCAAGAGAATCAGATAAAAAGACACAATTAAAAATGCAATTTTCGGAAACCGCACAAAAGAAAAATATTTTACAAAAGATTAAAGAGGATATCAAACAAGGAAAGTCAAATTATGATATTGCAAAAAAATTTAATATTTCTATGGCAGAAGTATCGCTTGCTCGGATTCGTTTGGAAAAATAATATATATGTTTTATGAGATGGTGATTTTTTTTAGATGTGTCATTAATTTTTTCAATACAATTAATACTTGTTTATTCTCTGATTTCTTACCTATGGTAATTCTTACATAATCTGGCATAGAAAATGAAGTAAGAGAGCGAATCATAATATTATGTTTTGCAAAAAAATCACAAAAAAAATCAGCACAAGAGGAATTTTGTTTTAAAATATTTGTTTTAGCTTTTTCTTCTTCATGAGATGATAAAAAAGAGAGGGGGGCAATACTAATATAGTTGCCCATGCTGTTAAAAAAATGCAAATTGTATTTTTGATATTGTGTGCACATATAATTTCGTTCAGAGATTGTATGTTTGATAATTTTCTGATAACGTTTTGTATCTTTGAGTGCAGCTATTGCTACCGTATTTGCTATACTATTAACGTTAAAAGGCATTTGAAATTGTGATAATGTCGATATTATATCAGCATCTGCTATGGCATACCCAATTCGCAATCCACAAATTCCAAAGGCTTTTGAAAATGTATGTAATATTATTGTATTCTTATGCGCTTGAAGTAATTCGCAAGTATTCACGGCACATATAGGGTCAGAATAATCTATATATGCTTCATCTAATATTAAATAAATAGTGTCAGGAAGATTTTTTGCAAATTCTAATATTTCAGAATGTGTGTGAGCTACCCCTGTAGGATTATTAGGATTGCAAATAAAAATCATACTGCTGTTTTTCGTTATGTTTTTTTGTATAGCCAAGAGGTCGATAGATCCATTATTGAGAGGTATACGATGCACAGTTGCATCTGAGCGCTGAGATATGATTGTATATATAGAATATGTATTTTCTCCTAATAATACCTCACTTGTAGATGTTAAAAGAGCTTGTCCAATAAAACTGAGAATTTCATTTGCACCGCTACCCAGTATTATGTGTGATGCTTGTACATTATGTCGTTTGGCAAGAAGTGTTTTGAGTTCTATGTATCTCATGTCAGGATACATGTGAATTGATTCCATAGAATTTTTTATTGCTTTTTTAATAGAATAAGAAGGAGTAAACGCGCATTCATTTGCAGAAAGTTTTATTGCGCCTTTTTTATATGTTCCAGCTTTATATGTAGTAATGTGTTTTTTCATAAATATTTCAAATTATAACGTATGTAATATGTAAAGTATTTTATCGTTGTGGAGGATTTTCTAAAAGATATAAATGATCTTCACTCATATCGGTAATAAGTTCTTGTACATTCATTTGTAATGATTGTTCTGTAGTTTTTGAAAAAACCAGTGTGTTTCGCAATTCTTTATCGGGATACAATGATTTAATTGCAGATAAAATAAGTGAAATTTCTTTATTAGAAAAATTATGAAGCATAATACATTTTAAATCTTCTTTTTTTGGAAGTAACATTATAATCTGAATGATAGCATGAAATATATGAAAATTCAAGTTTGAAAGTATTGTTTTTAATGCGGTCATACATCAGTAATGAAATTTGACTTTTATTTACTAAAATATTATAATAAATTATAATGTAATGTAAGATGCGAGTGTTGTATAATGGTATTACCTCAGCCTTCCAAGCTGATGATGTGGGTTCGATTCCCATCACTCGCTTTTTATAAATGTGATTTTACTAATTTATTTGTTTTCTTTGGATGTTTATTATTATTTATTGGTAGGCTTATAGTAAGTTGATTTTTCCATAATGATGATTTTGGACAAAAGATTATTAAGATTAAATCAAGGTGTTAATTGATGGGTATACGGGGTGAAATTTATTCTGATAAATTGGAACTTACTAATGGAAAGCGAACATATTTTTTTAATGTAAAAGAAAACCGTAATGGTGATGTTTTTCTTGCACTTGTTGAAAGTGTGAAGAAATTTGACGATCGTTTTGATCGACAACAAGTGATAATCTACGAAGAACATTTAGAAATGTTTCGATATGCTTTAGATAAAGCCTGTATTTTTTTAGAAAAAAGAAATAATGGCCAAGAAAAAACAAGCAATGCTTCAACCATGCAAAGTAGAAGTGATAAGGGAGATACATCTGATAGTCGACCGCCAAGACAATATAAAACATATGAAAAATCAGAACGACCGTTTCATAAAAATGATAGAGACAGAGGGTATTATAAAAAAGATAGAAATAGTAATGATAGATCGAGAACAAATTCAGATAGATCAGATAGAAGAGATGACCGGTCAAAGTTTAGAGGTAATAAGTAGAAAAAGTATTTTATAATGCAAACTCTAAGATAGCATTTTTTTAATAATAGATATTATATTGTCTAATTGTTGACGAAATATATAAAAAACAATATTATATATGAAGAACATATCTAAATAAATTGTTTTAAAGGGCCTATAGCTCAGTTGGTTAGAGCAGTGGACTCATAATCCATGTGTCCCAAGTTCAAGTCTTGGTGGGCCCACATTAATATAAAAAGGGGGCGTGGCGAAGTTGGTTATCGCGCCGGCCTGTCAAGCCGGAGGTCGCGGGTTCGATCCCCGTCGCTCCCGTTGTTTTTTTTAGATTGTGTTATTCTGTGTCGTTCCACGCATTTACAAAGTTGTACATTTTGCGTAATATTTTTAATATTTTTGTACTGTATTCTAAATCATAAGACCATCTTCCAGAAAGTGTACTAACAAATGGAGAACTTCCAAGAAGACCAAGTTTTTCTAGATTGACATATTCTGTATCTACTAGATTTCCTACAATTGGGGTTGTTGTTGCGAATCCTTTTAGATGTTGTATGTGAGCACGAATACCTATTTGTTCTGTAGAAAACCATATAGGCTCATTGGATCTATCTATAGTTCCAATGCCTGAAAAGTTATATTGAAGTTTTTTTATATTATTATTGGTAAATTGTAGATAATTCGTTTCTAACAACATTTGTGCAAAGGCAACATCATGATTGATAAGTTCTTTTTTTGATTCTGTAATATAATAATATGCAATTTTTTGAGCATATTCAGGAGATAGACTTGGGGAATTATATCTAATAAAAGCATTTAATTCTTTTTCTAATAATTGACCTGTTCCCTCTATAGGAAGATCTGGCCATGGGGTTATATCATCATTATCTTTTATTTTTTTTGTGAGGTATAAAGATTGCTGAGAATTAGATTGTGAAGATTGCTGAAAATTAGATTGTGAAGATTGCTGAGAATTAGATTGTCTGTTTTTATTATCCAGTGTGGAATTATTGATTGTATTTTCTTGTAATGGGATATTATTTATATTTGAATTATTAGATGTGTTATTTGGCTCCGTAATAATAGATGTCGAAGAAAGAGTTGTCTTGTCAGATTGTTTTTGGGAGTTGTTTATAATAGATGTCGAAGAAAAAGTTGTCTTGTTAGATTGTTTTTGGGAGTTGTTTATAAATGTTATTTCAACACGTCTGTTTTTCCATTGTTCTTTTGGAACAGAAGTAATTTCTTCACTTCCTCCTAGTGCATTATAGGATAATCGAGTACTGTCGACTCCACGTGTAGTAAGCTCTTGTATAATTTTGAGTGCTCTTTTTTGAGATAAATCTAATAATGTGATTTGTTCTTTTTGTCTCTCTTCTTTAGTTGTTGTTGTGAATGCTGCGTGTCCTTTGATAATAATTTTTGTGTTTTTATATGTAGTGTTGGCTTCTTTTGATAGTATGTCAAGTATTTCTGCAGGTGATTTTTCATCGTATAATTCTTTTGCATACTCTATCATGTTGCCACGGAAAAATAATAATATATCTTTATTAATGATTACTTCAAGTGGAATAGAAAATTTTTTTGCTAATGTTGTTAATGGTGTTTTATTTTCATCTAAAAAAGTAATTCTAACAATATATGATATTTCAGGATACAGTGGGGATGTATCATTTACATTCCATGTATAGCCAGAATTTTTCCATTGAGTACCAGTACTCGTTTTTATTTCATTTCCATAAAAGTCAGCTATTGATAATTCCCAATAAAAAGTATTAGTGGGAGAAGATGCTTTAAATGTATAAGAACTTTTATATTCTTTAGAGTTATATTCTATGGTAATCTCATTTGTTTGTGCGTATGATGGTAATGGTATGCAAAGAAAGAACACATAGAAAATAAAAAATAGGTGCATAGATTTCATAATCATATTTAATATCGGGTGATTTTAAATAAAAACATATATTTTTTTAAAAATTATATATAATTAAATGAAAATTAAAAATAGAAGCATTAGTATTTTTATAAAAATAAATTCTAAATACAGAATAATCCATTTTCTATAATTGCTTCTTCTTTAGATTCTTCGGTTATTCCCAAAACATTGAGCTTTTCATGTCCTACAGTAAAATCTGTATGATGAATCGAAGTATTACATCCCATTTCAAGCAATATGGTATCTGAGGGAATGCTATCTGTTGCTGTAAATCCATATCCAGAAACATATGCAGATCCTAGTGCAAAATGAACACCGGCATTTTCATCATAAAGTATGGTATTAAAAAAAAGATTCGATTGCCATATTGGAGATTGTGTATCTACGAGAGCAAGTTCTCCTATGTAGCGATTTCTCGGATGTGCATTAAGGAAATGCTCTAATACATCTTGATTTGTTTTTGCTTTAAAATCAACAACACAACCATCTTTGAAAGAAAATTGAATACCTTCAACTGTTTTTCCAAATATTGTGAGAGGTCGTTTTACTGTAATGGTTCCGTTTGTATATCGACAGTCGGGAGATGTGTATACTTCTTCTGTTGGGAGATTGGCTTGAAATATTTTTCCATTTGCTGCCATGTGTTGGGCTCCGATCCACGTGCTTTTTTGATGCAATGCTATAGTACAATCACTTTCTGAACTTACAAGACGAATAGCTTTATAATTCTTATTATTAAGATACCGCCTTCTTGTTAAAATCATATTTTGATGATCTTTCCATGCTTGAATAGGATCGCTGTGTGTAAGTCGTAGTATTTTTTTCATAGTCTTCCAAAGTGTTTTCACTCCTTTTTTAGCAGGAAGACGGGGAAATACATTTTTTGCCCATCCTATAGTTGGAAATGAAACGACAATCCATGTAAACTTGTCTGTTGTAACGGCTTTTTGAAAAAAATTTGTATGTTCTCTCGCTGTTGTATAGAGAGTGCTTAATTTTTCTGAGGAAATATTTTTCATTAATTCGGGATCAGCAGTACTACGAATAGATATGACACAAGCACTTGCTTCTTGGCATTCTTGCAAAAGAGATATTTTACTTTTAGGAAAAAATGCTAAGTCGGCATCTTTTGAGTATAATGTTCGATATGCGTCCACTTTTGGATCTTGTAAATCAGTGTGTACATACCGTGCTCCTTTTTTATAGGATGCTTCAACAAGAGCATAGGTAAGCGGTGCGTGTTCGAATTCACATTTGATAAGTACCGTATCACCTTTTGAAACTGCTACGAGATGTACAATAAGTTCTGCGTATGATATAAATTCTTCTTGAGGAATAATCATAATGTACTAATATTATTTTTTATTTGATTGCATACTGAAACAGTTTCGATAATACTCAGTGCTGCATTGTATCCTACATTCCCATGTTTTATTCCAGCTCGATTGAGAGCTTGCTCAACGGTATCCGTGGTTAACACTCCAAACATGATAGGAATGCCTGTTGCTTGAGAAAGTGAAGCTATACTTGATGCGGTATTATTTGCCACATAGTGATAATGATCCGTATCGCCTTTTATAATTGCGCCTAAACAAATTATACCGTCATATTTTTTTGTTTTAATAAGTTCTTGAGCAATGATTGCAAGTTCTAAGGATCCTGGTGCATATGCTACAATTGGCGCTTCTCCTTCGTGGGAGATAATACATTCTATTGCACCCTTAATTAATTGATCGGTGATTAAGCCATTGAATTTAGCTGCTACAATTGCAAACTTTTTATTTTTTGCTGATAGTATACCTTTTATTTCTTTCATTATTTTTCCTTATACTTTTAATATATAATTATTTATTATGATATTGATTTTATATTATATCATTTTTTTGTGAAAAGTTTAAAGATGTGTTTATTAAAAAGCAGATGATCAGCATAGTTTTATTACTACTTTGACACATTATGTGTTATAATAAATTATGCTAGGATAGTGGTAAAGCATTGTATGTTTTATGCTTTTCTTAATGTATCATACTAAATTAATATTGCATTAAGAGTATATACATGTTATGATTAAGAAAGTGAATGTATACGTGTTGAGTATTTGTTTGTGTAACAGGCGGTATAACAATAGTTTAGACAATAGCTAGATAATTATAAAAATATAGTTCATAGGAGTATGTAGTGGTTAAAATAAGATTAAAACGTTTTGGAAAAAAACGGCAACCTTCGTATAGAATTGTAGTGATGGATGCAAGAGCGAATAGAGATGGAAAAACTATAGATGAAATAGGATTTTATTACCCGCTCGTTACGGATAAAGATTTACAAATAAAGCTTGATAGTAAAAAAGCAAATGATTGGATGAGTAAAGGTGCACAACCTACAGATACGGTACGAACCTTAATAAATAAGGTATCTAAATAATTTTAAGGAGGTGTTTTTGTGGAAAAAGAATTTGTTGAATATATAGCGAAAGCATTAGTAGATCAACCAGATGCAGTTCATGTAAATGCTATAGAAGGTGAAAAATCAATTATTCTTGAATTAAAAGTTGCTCAAGATGATATTGGAAAGATAATAGGAAAACAAGGTAGAATTGCTCGATCTATACGAGCGTTGTTAGGGGCTATTGCTGTTAAAGGTGACAAAAGAGTCAATATGCATATTCTTGATGACTAAAATGATTAAATAGTTGCTTAGTAAAATATACAGTGAAATATATCAGTGAAATATATAATTATTTACAATGTATATTGTACTAAGTAATAAAGAATCATAGTGTATTGTTAGTGTATGATCGCAATAGGAAAGTTTTTGAAACCTTTTGGTATAAAAGGAGAGATAAAATTTTTAACATATTCTTCTGAAACCTCACATTTATCAAAAATAAAGATGTTTTATATATCTGAGAGATCTCAAACTCAAGAAGAGATAGTATCAAATACATTTTCATCCTGTAATAGTTATTGTATTGAATATTGGCGGATAAATAATTTTTTACGATGCAAAGTCAAAGGTATCGATACTCCTGAAGCGGCGCGAGAATTGACAGGAAGAGATATTTTGGTAGAAAAGAAGTTTGCTGCGCCTTTAGGTAATGATGAATACTATATATCTGATTTGGAAGGTATGAAAGTGACTTTTAACAATTCTGAAGTTGGTGTAGTAAAAGCTGTGTATACCGATGCATATGCACCGTTGCTTGAGATAGCAGTTGTAAAAGAAAAAACTGTCAATAATAAAGAAAAGTCAATTGTTATTCCATTTACTACATTTTTTTTTGGAGAACCACAAAAAAATAAAGATGACGCACAGCATGCTTCCTATGTAGTTTGTTTGCTCGATGACGAATATATAAAGTAAATATATAATATACTATTTTAGTAAGAATATGAAAATTACTTTTGTTACATTGTTCCCTGAAATAATATATAATCACATCTCACATTCTGTTATTTTTAGAAGTTGCAAACGAGGATTATTAGAAATTGATGTTGTGAACATTCGTGATTTTGCAAAAAATAATTATAAAACTTGTGATGATGCTCCATATGGTGGAGGAAGTGGCATGATACTTATGCCACAGCCACTTGATGATGCTATACTATTTGCCAAAAAAAGCAATACATGTGTAGTCTTTCCAACGCCAGTGGCACCACTTTTTAATCAACATGCAGCGCAAACACTTTCGCAATGTGAAGACATTCTATTTATATGTGGACGATATGAGGGAATAGATCAAAGAATAATAGATATGCATGTTGATGAACGATATTCACTGGGTGAATATGTGATTTCTTCAGGAGAACTTGCCTCTTTAGTTGTTGCAGATGCTATATGTCGATTGATAAAAGGGGCTATTAAAAAAGATTCGCTTGTAGAAGAGAGTTATAATGATGGATTGTTAGAATATCCGCAGTATACGAGGCCTTTTTTATTTAAAGAAAGAAAAGTACCTGAAGTTTTGATATCAGGAAATCATCAAGCAATTCAAGAATGGAGAAGAAAGAAAAAAATTGAATACACGCAAAAATACCGAAATGATCTTTATCAAAAATATGCGAAAGATAATAGGATATTGTGACGATAATTAGCTGTATGTATTTTTTGAAAGTATATATTTTTGAAAATGTATTTATTTAAGTAAAATGTTATGAAGATATTAAGTGTTACGATTATTATTGTATTTTTCTATTTGTGGAGTGTCACACCTTTGTTTTCTCAACAAATGTATGAATCATATAATTCAGGTTATCCTAATAATATAGATGAGGCGCTTGATAGATCCTTGAAGTTTTCGTTACCTCAACCTAGTGAGGATAAAGTATATATAGCATTGCAAAGAACACGAAATGTAGGGAGTGTTTTATTTGGCATTGGATTTGCCACTGCCGTTACGGGAGGGAGTCTTTCATTATTACAGCTGTTTGACACTATCTCTTTGCAGAAAAGTAAAGAGAGAATAATGTTGTCAGATTTAGAAGCGCGTATAACATATATTAAGGAAGTTCGAGAGTATTCGTATATTGTTTTAGGTGTTGGAGCAGGATTATTACTGACTGGTTCTATAATATGGACTATAGGTGAAATCCTATCAGATCAAATTTTCACGCAATATTTCTATAGAAATATGCCATGATATTTGTGTTTTTTATTCTTGTTGTAGTATAATATTATTATGAAATTTTGGGAATATTCACATAGGCTAGAAAATGTGCATTATGATATACGTGGAAGAGTATTTCAAGAGGCATATCGAATTGAAAATGAAGGACATAAAATACTTAAATTGAATATAGGTAATACCTATCCGTTTAAGTTTCATACTTCTCAGTCAGTTCTTGAGGCTATACAATCAAATATAGAGCATTCGCAAGGATATGAAAATAGCAAGGGGATTCTCTCAGCTCGAGATGCGATTGTTCGTCATTATCAAAAAAAATCCATCTGCTTAGATGTAGAAGATGTATATATTGGAAATGGAGTCAGCGAACTTATTGCAATTTCAATGCAGGCGTTATTAAACGCTGATGATGAGGTGTTAGTTCCGCTTCCTGGTTATCCTTTGTGGACTGCAGCAGTAAGAATGACGAATGGGATTGCAAAACATTATATATGTGATGAACAGAACGAATGGCAACCAGATATCGATTCTATAAAAAGTCTTATTACAGAAAAAACGAAAGCGATTGTTATTATAAATCCAAATAATCCTACTGGAGCTGTATACTCAAAAGAAATTTTACTTGAAATAATTGCTTTGTGTATCAAGCATGAAATATTGATATTTTCTGATGAGATATACGAGGGAATTGTGTATGATGATGAAAAATCGTATAGTATAGCAGAGCTCGTGGAAGACTATCCTGTTATTTATTTTAGTGGATTATCTAAGACATATTTTGCGCCTGGATTTCGATGTGGATGGATGTGCATAAAAGATCCATGTAATCAATTGAAGAAATATCGTGAAGGACTTGATTTGCTTTCGAGTATGAGATTATGTAGCAATGTTATCTCACAGCATGGTATTGCTGCAGCTCTCGGTGAAAATTCACATATAGATTCTTTCCTTGTACCCGGAGGAAGACTCTATGAACAAAGAAAGGTAATGCTCGATGAGCTTGATAAAATTCCTGGCGTGTCATTTGTTAAACCGAAGGGAGCCTTATATGTTTTTCCCAAAATAGATGTGAAGCAGTTTGCCATTAAGGATGATGAAAAATTTGCAATAGATTTTCTGAGAGCAAAGCATGTACTTTTGGTTCACGGAAGCGCTTTTCATTATCCTACTCCAGATCATTTTAGACTTGTTATTTTGCCATCAGTAGAAGATATTATATATGCAACTACTCAATTAAGAAATTTTTTACACGATTATAAGCAGTATGAATAAATCTCATAGTCCAAAAGTAGTTACTGTTGAACTTTCGGGAGGACTTGGAAATTAACTTTTTCAGTATCCTTTTGGAAAAAATCTTGAAAGAATTTTTTATCGATACAGTACGAGCAATCAATCAGTAATAGTACGTTCATCATAGTAACGCTAATAGTACTTTTAGTTGGTGGGGGTCTTCACATGCATTGTTTGAAAATACATCAGCGCATAGTATGTTACAAGATAATACGATACAATGTGAAAATTAAATAATTTTAGATGTATGCTTGTAATCAGCACAATAAAATATTTTTTATAGTATGATATAATAAATATAATTAGAATAAGCAGGAACCCCATTGGACTCATTACAAAAAACAAAAAGCATACTTTTTATTCTTATCTTTATATTTATTACGATCTTATTATATTGGTTTATTACTGTCCCGTATAAAAATAAGAGAGAACAAGAAAAAAATGTAAAAGAAATTATATCATATTGGGAAGCAGATGAGTATAATTCTGTTATAAAAAAAGCAGAAATATATCTTACTTTGTATCCTTATGATAGTTATATCAGAATGATACAGAGTATTTCATTGCTTAATAGTGCAAATTTAGAAGCAATAAATAATGCTGAAAAAGATGTTCAAAAGATATGGGAGGTTGTTCATAATATTCGTCAATTACTTGTATTAGATCCTGCATTTCCTTACAAAGATGAGGCATATTATATTCTTGGAAAAGCATATTATTTCCTTTCTGACAATCAGTTACAGAAATCGATTTATTATCTTAATAAAGTAATTAAAGAAGATAAGATTCAGCATAATGCATATGATTTTTTGGCTGTTGCATATCGAGATTCCGGACAATATAATAATGCGATTGCTGTTATAAAAGAGCAATTATTAGATGAATATTCAGAAGATTTATATTTCTTACTTATTGATTTATATATTATTATAGATGATATTGATTCTGCTGATATATATATACGTGACATGAGAAAAAAAATAGTATCTTCACAAGCGATGCTTAATTTAGATATTAAGCACGCGAAGACTTTTATGAAGAAAAAAATGTATCAAAAATCTATAGATATTCTAAATACAGTGATAGAAAAAGACCCAAAGAACATACAGGCATTGTATGATCTTGGAGAGGTATATGAGTCGATGCAAAATTTTGTACAGGCACGCTATCAGTGGAGAAAAGCGCTTGTAATTGCACCATATTGGAATGATTTAATAGAAAAACTTGATCAAGAACATATAAATCAATAATGTTTTATAATATAAAAATAAAGAATAGGTAGTATAGATGTTGACGAGACTTTTTAATTTTTTACGTGCTGATATAGGAATTGATTTAGGGACGTGTAACACACTTGTTGCAGTCCGAGGAAAAGGGATTATTATTGATGAACCTTCCGTAGTTGTGGTAGATAACACAACGAATAAAGTGCTTGCTGTTGGTAAAGAAGCGCGCAGGATGCTTTATCGTGCACCAGGATATATTAATGTTGTGAGGCCATTGAGAGATGGAGTAATTGCAGATCTTGGCGTAACTGAAAAAATGATACGTCATTTTATGGATAAAGTATTACAAGGACGTCGATTTATCAAACCCCGTATTGTTATTGGAGTTCCATCATGTATAACTGATGTAGAAAAGAGAGCAGTAATAGAATGTGCTGAGCGCGCAGGGGCAAGAGAAATACGAGTAATCCATGAATCTATGGCGGCAGCCATTGGTGCAAAGTTGCCTATATATACTCCAGAAGGAAATATGGTGTGTGATATAGGTGGCGGTACTACAGAAATATCTGTGATTTCTTTGGGAGGAATGGTAATATCGAATGCAATAAGAGTAGGTGGTGATGAATTTGATGAGGCTATTATTCGTAAAGTACGGATAGCTCATAATCTTTCAATACGTCAACCTACAGCAGAATCTATTAAACGTCAAATAGGAACACTTGATGTTACTTCTAAAAATTTACAAACAATGGATATTCGAGGAAGAGATGCGGTTACAGGATTGCCACGGCAACAAAAAATAAATAGTAAAGAGATTGCAGAAGCATTGACAGAACCATTTACACAAATAGTTGATGAATTAAAGAATACCTTGTCGCAAACTGCAGATGAACTTGTAGCAGATATTATAGAACGTGGTATTATTTTGACTGGAGGAGGCGCTCTGCTTAACGGAATAGATAAACGATTATCTGAAGAAGCGAGAGTTCCTGTAATTATTGCTGAAAATCCATTGCTTTGTGTTGCGGAGGGTGCAGGGATGTATTTTGATCATGAAAAAAAGATGAAACAAATATTTAAATTGATTTAGACTTATACCATGTTTTCTTTTTTACGATTTCGTAGTTTCTGGTTTGTAATATTGTGTTTGATGAGTTGTATTATTATGATTTATTCTTACATGAATAGAGAAAAAAAAACGAGAAATATGCTTTTCAACACGAGTGCTTTTATGCACAAATCATTATCAAAGACGACTTCTTTTTTTCGTAATACTTTCGATAAGATAAAGACATCCTCACAGTTATCTAAACAGAATGAACTATTAAAATTAGAAATTGAAAATTATCAAAAAAGATTCAAATCAATTCATGCATTGCAATTTGAAAATCAGTTGTTACGAAAAATGTTAGAATTTAAATTTAGCGTAGATTATATGCTTGTTCCTGCGCAAATAATTTCATTTTCGAGAATAGGAGAGCCTTCAGTACGAGTAATGATAGATAAAGGATCACGAGATAATATTGCGAGAGGAATGATTGTAAGTGCTATGTATGAAGATTCGCTTGTAGTGATGGGGAAAATAACAGAAGTGGCAAAAAATGAATCACAATTTATGCCGCTTACGGATGATAAATTTTTTGTTCCTGTTGAGACAATAGATACAAAAAAAAGAGGTGTGTTAAGCGGTGTAAATTCTGATCCAGATTTGATGAGTTTTATTACCGATTCTATTTACGATGCAAGTAATATGTTTGTAGGAACGACAATTGTTGTGAATCAATATTCTGTATTTTTTCCACGTGGACTTCCTATTGGATTTATAAAAAAAGTGGAATCAAGCAAGAAAGACTCATCTATTACGATAGATGTGCAGCCATATGTAAAACTTGTAGATGTTGATTATGTTTTCATTATTTCTCCAAGAGATGAGTCAGAAAAATCAAAAGAAAAAAAATTGGCTCTATCTACGATAGAAGAATAAAGTATGGGAATAGTTTTTTTCACTCAGATCATTCCAGTAGTATTGTTAATTGTTCTTCAACAAGTGCTCGCTATTCATATAGGTGCATATATACTTACGCCTGACATTTTGATTATATTTTTAGTGGTGTATTTTTTCTTATCTCATCCAGATAATATAAAATGGTTGTTTGTGAGTATGTTTCTTATTGGTGTATTTATATCTGTTTGGACCGGAAGACCATTGGGATTCGATTCAATTATATATGGTGTAGGGTCATTTATATTATATTGGGGATGTAATACGATATCCTTAAATATATTTTCATACTTAATATTAATACTTTTGTTATTTGCTTTTAAGTTTCTGATGTGTTTTTTATTAGGAGTATTGTTTGAATTAAAATTATTTGTTTCGTTTATACTCAGTTATACATTTTTCAAGACAGTAATAAGTACATTATTTGTATCGTGCGTAGTCTATTTTTTGTTTGTTGTACATTTTAAAAGGAATAGCTATGAATAATAAAAAATTTTTTATATTAGGCATTGCATTTTCTGCATTTGTATTAATATTTACAGGAAATCTTATATATTTGCAAATTGTACAACATTCACAATATATTAAACAGGTTGATTATTTAGTCTCAAAAAAAAATACGATATTATCGCGCAGAGGAAGAATCTTTGATAGAAATTTTGATAAGGCGCTTGCTCATAATGTAAACTATTATCGGCTGTTTGTTGTTCCTTCACGTTTCCCTACTAAAGAAAGAGCTAAATATGCGAAAGAGTTATCAACGGTGTTAAATATATCACAAGATAAAATAGATAACGCATTGGACAGCGAGCATAGTAATTCTTTGCATGTACTTAAAGATGATTTAACATATGATGAGTTAGTTAAATATATAGAATATCTTCATGATTTTCCTGGGGTAAATTGGGATAAGATGACAAAACGTAAATATCCGTTTAATGATTCAATGTCTCATATACTTGGATACGTTGGAGATGTTTCTGTTGCGGAAATGCAAGCGTTACGAGATAAGGCGTATTTTTCTACGGATATCATAGGAAAAGCAGGTGTAGAAAAGCAATATGAGGATGAGTTACGAGGTGTGAGTGGAACACTGCAACAGGACATAGATGTGTTTGGGCAGGATGTTGACAATAAACAAAAGTTGTTACGTTCAGCAAAACCTGGATATGATGTGATACTTACTATAGATAGAAATATTCAAAGAACTGTAGAAAAAGCATTGGGAGAAAGAGTTGGCGCGGCAATGGTATTAAAAGCGAAAACTGGTGAAGTGCTTGCTATGGTTTCATATCCTCGATACAATCCTAATTTTTTTGTTAATGCAAAGAATGCAGATACTTTATTAGACATCAGGAATGATAGTAATTCACCTTTTTTGAACAGAGCTATTCAATCAGTTGCTCCTCCTGCTTCCACCATTAAGCCGTTTATAACATCGGCATTTCTCAATGAAAAACCTGAATATTTAGGCATGCGTGTGCGCTGCAAGGGATATATTGTAGTTGGCAACAGGCGTTTTTATTGTTGGGTGCGTACAGGGCATGGATATCAAAATATTGTGCAGGCATTGGCAAATTCATGTAACGTATTTTTTTATACCGTTGGTCAAAAACTTGGATCGCAAGCATTATCAAATTATTTGAATCTATATGGATTTAATGATATTACAGGCATAGATCTTCCCTGGGAAACTCAAGGCACCATCCCGTCACCTAAATGGAAAAAGGATAGGTATCAGCAAAGATGGAATCCGGGAGATACAGCAAATTATTTTATAGGACAAGGATATTTAACCGTGTCTCCTATACAATTAGCTCAGGCAACAATGACCATTGTAAATGATGGCGTTCAGTATAAACCATATATACTGAAAGAAATACGTGATCAATTTACCGGAGAAATTATCAAAAAAACGGAACCAAAAGTCCTTCGTGTTGTTGACATTCGTCCTAATGTTTTTAAGACAGTAAAACGAGGTATGAGGGAAGTCGTTGTAAATGGATCTGCAAAATTTGTTATGACTACTAAGGCTACCACTGTTGCAGGAAAAACTGGCACGGGACAAACAAAATCGCTGGAAAAAAATCTTCATTCATTGTTTATTTCTTATGCACCATATTATGGAAATTCTAAAGACACCGTTGTTTTAGTCATTTGGATAGATGCTGTGAATGATTGGGAATGGTGGGCGTCTAAAGCTGCGAATATTATTTATGAATCTATATTTTCTCGTACATCTTATGAAGAGACTATAGAAAAATTGAAAAAACAAGGGTTGTGGTATTTATGAGAAATAGAATAGATTACTTGCTTATTTTCTCTGTGCTAGGATTAGTAACTTTTAGTTTATTTTTTATCTATTCAAGTTCAGTAAATTTACGGGGAACACTTGAATCTACCGAGTTTATACGGCAGATTTTTTTTATATGCATAGGATTGATATGTTTTATTATTCTTAGTTGTATTAAATTGAGATTTTTGGAAAACATGGGGTGGATGATATATATATGTATTCTTGTATTATTAATAATTACCTTTCTTTTCGGAGAAATTAAAAATAATGCACGATCATGGTTGGGCGTTTTTGGTTTAGGAATTCAAATATCAGAATTTGCAAAGGTAGCAGTGATGATACTTATGGCATCACTCATAAAAAAATACAACCCTAATTTTTCTTCATTAAAAGATATTTTTCTTTTTTCACTGCTGGGACTTATTCCAATGGGACTTATACTATTACAGCCAGATATGGGAACGGCATTAGTTTTTATTCCTCTCATATTATTTATGATATATATTGCGGGAATGAGTGGATATACGCTTCTTTTTGTTGTTGGCATGGGAGGAACAACAATAGTTGTGATTATTGGATTCTATTGGTTATTAAGTATGAATCTTAAAAATCCTGATATCGGAATTCTCTTAAAATCGTATAATTTTTTATTATATTTTAGTAGTACTTGTGGCATACTGATATTATCTCTATTAGGAAGATTGATAGGAGCATGGAAGAAATTTTTTAATGTTGTATTGTATGTTACTGCTATGTTTTTTTCTGGAAGCGCGATTGCATATGGTGCAATTCATATATTGAAGCCATATCAAATTAAACGACTTTTAGTATTTGTTAATCCAGAAAGTGATTCACTTGGTTCAGGATGGCATATTATACAATCAAAATTAGCAATTGGAGCAGGGGGTATATGGGGAGCAGGATTTTTACAAGGTCGACAAAGTAACTTTCAATTTCTTCCTCAAAAATCTACTGATTTTATTTTTTCACTGATTTCAGAAGAATTAGGATTTATAGGAAGTATAGGAATTTTACTATTATATTCGGTGCTCTTATGGAGAATAGTAATTATAGGCATGAAAAATAAAGATATATTTTCAAGAGTATTTTGTGCGGGTGCTATTGCTATGTTTTTTATTCATTTTGTTGTAAATGTAGGAATGACCCTGGGATTTATGCCTATTACAGGAATTCCACTCATGTTTGTATCGTATGGTGGGTCGTCAGTGGTTGCTTCATGGATTGTCGTTGGAATAGTACATAATATTCATCTTGCATCATTGTCTCAATCTGTGGATTATCAAAAAAGTTTCTATTATTGAAACACTTTGATATAATTAATACGTATATATAACATTTATGGAAGATTTTATAAGAAAAAAAATAAGAGAAGATATATCTCATGGATTAAAGATACGCACTCGATTTCCTCCTGAGCCCAATGGATATTTGCATATTGGTCATGCAAAATCAATTTTTCTGAATTTTAGCACTGCTCAAGAATTTGCTGGGACATGTAATATTCGTTTTGATGATACCAATCCAGAGAAAGAAGAAAGTAAATACGTACAAGCGATTCGCGATGATATACGATGGCTCGCATATGAGCCTCAATCAGAATGCTATGCTTCAGATTATTTTGAAAAATTTTATGAATATGCATGCACACTTATTACAAAGGGACTTGCGTATGTAGATCATAGTTCTTTTGAGGAGATATGTGCATCGCGAGGAACACTTACACGATCTGGAGCAAACAGCATATATAGAGAGAGAAGCCCTGAAGAAAACATGAAATTGTTTGAGGCTATGCGTAATGGAGAATATTCGAATGGTGAATGTGTATTACGCGCAAAGATAGATATGAGTCATCCTAATATGACGATGCGTGATCCCACTATATATAGAATTAAACATATGGAACATCAACGAACAAAGAATGCGTGGTGTATATATCCTATGTATGATTTTGCTCATTGTATTTCGGATGCGATAGAGGGCATTACTCATTCGTTGTGTACATTGGAGTTTGAAGTACATCGTCCGTTGTATGATTGGTTTTTAGATGCGGTGGGTATCTCTCATCCACGGCCACAGCAAATTGAATTTGCACGATTGGAATTAACGCATACAATGCTGAGCAAACGTGATATAAAAACACTTATTGATTCTGGAGTAGTTGATGCGTGGGATGACCCGCGGCTTTTTACGTTATCAGCACTGAGACGTAGAGGATATACGGCTACGGCCATCAAGCGTTTTTGTAAGCAAATAGGAGTTACGAAAACAAATTCAGTGTTAGAAATAGAGCGGTTAGAAGAAGAACAGCGTAAACATCTTAATGAATGTGCTATACGTGTCATGGTTGTTTTTGATCCCATAAAGCTTGTTATAACGAATTATCCCAAAGATAAAGTGGAATATATAGAGATGGAAAACAATCCAGAATTGAGCAATGCTATGCTTGATGCACAAGATAATCCTGCCTCGGTGATAAAAGAGAGCACGCATCGTATGCCTTTTAGTAGAAATATATATATTGAAAGAGAAGACTTTATGGAACATCCGTCTAAAAAATATTTTAGACTTTCTGTTGGTGCAGAAGTGAGATTGCAGCATGCTTATTATATTACGTGTACTAATGTTTTAAAAGACAGTGAAGGAAATATTGTAGAGATACATGCAGAATATGATCCGCAATCTGCGGGTGGATGGATACAAGACGGACGGAGAGTGAAAGGAACACTTCATTGGGTAAGTGCTGAGCATGCGGAAGATATTGATATTAATCTCTATGATAGACTCTTTACAGAAGCGACGCCGACTATCAATTCTCAGATGCTAAAGCAAATGAATGCGAATTCTCTTATAACATTACAAAATGCAAAAGCAGAACCATACTTGTTGGATATTATTTCTATAACAAAAAAGACAGGCGCTATAATACCATTACAATGCATACGAAAATCATACTGTGTATATGATGTTGGTGCGCATAATAATGAAAAACCAATTTTAAACAGAACCGTAACTTTAAAAGATTCTTGGAAAAAGATACAATCCAAGAAATTATAAATAGTATAAAAAAGAGGAGTTTTTTATGAAAAAAGAAAGAATATTTGTTCTTATTGTTGTTGTGTATGCAATTGTGATGTTGCTATCGTGTGAAAAATCATCGGAATCTGTCACTATTGATTTTTGGACAACACAGACACAGGCAGATCGACAGAAAAACATTCAAACACTTGTGAATGTCTTTGAGTTGCTGCATCCTAATATAACGGTAAATGTTGTTCCAGTTGATGAAAATAATTTGAGTACCTCTATCAATGTTATAGTAAATGGAAATGGACAGCTTCCGCATGTAGCAGAAGTACCATCAAATAGAGTTGTAGCTTTTGGAAGTGCAGGACTTATTGATACTGATACGGTAAAAGATATTATAGAAGAGACAGGGGAGGACACATTTTTTGAAGGAGCGCTCACGCTTTTATCAGGACAAAAAGGTACAAAAGTGTATTATGGGATTCCTTATCATGGATGGCTGCAGGGTATTTGGTATAGAAAAGATTGGTTTGAAAGAGATGGTCTTGCTGCACCTAACACATGGGAGAATATTCTTATTGCGGCAAAAAAAATATCATCTTCCGCAAAAAAATCAATATGGAATTTTAGTTGGTACAAAACCAGAAGTATTTGCAGAGCAGGTCTATACTCCAATAGCACTCTCAAATAATGCAGGGCTTTTTGATAATAATGAAACATTAATTTTTAATTCGAAACAAACAGAAGAAGTTGTAGAATATTATAAAGAATTGTCACAATATAATCCTCCGGGACCTCAAACATGGAGAGCGAGAGATTATTATTTGCAAGGGAATATGGCGATGTTTTTTTATTCGACATATATCATGGATGATTTAGCGCTTAAATCTGCAGCAGAATCATCTCTTACGGGAGATAATTTTGATAATCTTGAGGGCTCTCAATTTGATCCGGATTTAGCAAAAAATACAGGGTTTGAAGCTATCATCACAAAAGATACAGAGGCAAGTTATGGAACGCTTATATCCATGACATTATTTAATCATGAAGACAAAAAAAAGAGTGCGGCTGCTAAAACGTTTTTAAAGTTTTTATTGGAGGAAGATAGTTATATAGCGTATTTGCATATGGCGCCCGGAGGAATGCTTCCTATGAGAAAAGGCATAGTTGATAATGAGAAATTTTTAGATGATCCTAATGGAGTATATTCATTGTATGGTGTGGATGCAATTAAAGATATTATTACGGGCTTTAATAGAATAAAGACATTTGGCATTGTTAATGGATATCAGATTGAGGCTGCGAATACTATTTTTAGTAAAAATATTATTCCTCAAATGCTTTATGAAGTAACACAAAAAAATAAGAATATACAAGATGCAATTACACTTGCAGAAGATAAAATGAGAGAAATTATCGATGAATAACGTCCATCCTATGAGCGTGTATAATAAAATATAATAGAAATAATTATTTGTAAGAAATAGTTGACGAGAATTATACTATGAAGAAAGAAAAACGTTATAATACAGTGCTTATGAGAGAAGAGCAAGTGATGGGCACGGTACTTATCATACCGGCATTACTTATATTGCTCGTTTTTGTTTTTTATCCAGTTCTTTCGAATATTTTTATAAGTTTTTATAAAGTGAGATTAGGTGTAGATGCGCAGTTTGTTGGTGTAAAAAATTATGTACATTTGCTTTCTGATCGAGAATTTTGGAAAGTATTAGCGGTTACTATAGTATATGTAGTAAGCACAACGATATTAACTACATTGCTCGGAATTCTTGTTGCACTTGCTATGAATCAAAAATTTCCATTAAGAGGACTCATAAGAGCGTTGGTGTTATTTCCATATGTTGCTCCGATTATTGCAGTTGTATATGGATGGCAATTCTTTTTTGATCCAGTAAATGGGACGTTTATGGATATTGTTGTTAATAAATTATTGTTGGCAGAAAAACGATTTAATGTATTAGAAGATCCTAAGTCCTCAGTGTGGATTGCGATTATTTTTAGTGTTTGGAAAAATTTTCCATTTACTTATCTGATGATTCTTGCACAAATACAGGCAATTAATACTGGATTGTATGAAGCTGCAGCAATAGATGGAGCGAATGCATGGCAACGATTTAAGGCTATTACACTTCCTGAAATATTTTTTGTAGTTGGTGCAACAATACTTTTACGAGTGATTTGGAATTTTAATAAATTTGAAGAAGTATTTTTACTTTCAAGTAGTGTTAAAACGCTTCCAATTTATACATATTTTGAAGCATTTGTAGGGAATATAGAATTAGGAAAAGGAGCAACTATTGCCGTTGTACAATTTGTGATTATTCTTGCATTTATTCTTTTATACGTTAAAAAGGTCTTAAAATGGTAACACGTTACACACTTTTGCAAAAAATTGTATTTGCACTGTTTATTATTGTTATAACAATGTTTTCTATTTTCCCGTTTGTGCAAATGATTTCGACATCATTGAAATATTCCTGGGATTGGAAAAATCCTTCACTTATACCTCGAGAATTTAATTTTTCTCAGTATTTGCGAATACTTGGTTTTTCATCATCTCAAGTTGATGAAGCATCGCTTCCAAAAGGAATCAAACGACTGCTTGATAATCCACAATTAAGTAAAAAACAACGAGCTGATATTATTAAAGAATACAATAATACAAGCGATGCCTTTCCATATGTTAAATATTTTAGAAATTCGATATTCGTGGCGGGTGTTTCGGCGGGTATTTCTCTCATTATTGCCATAGCGGGTGCATATGCATTTAGTCGTTTGCGATTTTTTGGGAGATCTCTTATGCAGCGTGGAGTATTATTTACGTATATGTTTGGAGGTATACTGTTACTCATACCGCTATATAAAATGGCTTCTAAAGCAGGCATGCTGAGTTCTGTTCAAGGAACAACCGTTACTCTTGTAATCATTTATATAGTACAGACGTTACCTGTATCACTGTATATGCTGGGAAATTATTTCAGAACTATTCCCTATTCTATAGAAGAGTCAGCTATTATTGAGGGCTGTTCTCGAATTGTTGTGTTGTGGCGTATTATTGTTCCATTGTCAATGGGAGCAATTGTAACTGTGTTTATATATTCGTTTATGATAGCGTGGAATGAATATCTTTTTGCATCAGTATTTATTAGTCCGTATCCGATTATACACACATTGCCCATAGGATTAAAATCAGTATTTGTAAGTAAAAATGCAGTGTGGGATCTTGTTATGTCAGCATCAGTACTGACATGTATTCCTGTAATACTGATATTTTCAATTATTCAACGAAAACTTGTACAAGGACTTTCTGCAGGAGGCGTTAAAGGATAATTGTTATAAAAGCATAATAGATTGATTGTTTAAGTGGTTGTTTTTATTGTGAATTAAGAATTCTTCACTTGTCAAAGCATATGTTATATGCTAATATATATATGTTGTTTAGAAACATACATACTATTAGTTAGTGTGTGTTTTCGAGATGAGTTATAAAAAGAATACTATTAAATAGTGTTACTATTTATAATTTGTGATGGTAACAAGGAGATTAGTATGAAAAATAAATATTTTATTATGTGTATGTGTATGTGTATAGTGTATACAAGTTATTCTCAACTATTAGATGCACCTGAGGTAGATGCACCTGAGGATGTAACTCCTCCTAGTGAGATATCGGTTCCAGTCGTATCAGATCCGACCGATCCGATCGATTCAACTGATGATATTATTTCTCAGACTCAAAAAGAATTAAAAGAAATAGAAAAGACTCTTGAATTACAATCTGATATTTTGGAAGCAGAATTAGATATACCATCTAAGTCAGAGTTAGATCGTGTAAATCTTGTTCCATCAGATCCTAAAGATTCTATTGATATGATTGTTTTTCAGAATCAAAAAGAGTTAAAAGAATTGAAAAAAAATCTTGAAATGACATTACAGTATCAAAAAGTAATTTTGAATGATATAAAAGAATTGAAAATGAAATCTGAATCTGAAATTGTGACATCAGCTCCAAGTACAGTATCAAATTCTTCATTTAAGCCACAATTAAATCGTGTAAATTCCACTTATTCAAATTCGAGTGATGTGTCTGATTATCAAAATTGGAAGAAATTAAAAGAATTGGAAAAAAATCTTGACACAACATTGCAGTTGCAAAAAATCATTTTAGATAGTGCAGACTCATTAAGAATGCAAGCGAGAAATAATGCGATAGATAGAGATAGAGGTAGCCAACAATCAGATCGAACCAGTTCATCAGCTGATTCTATTGTTCTGCAAAATCAGAAAAGAATAGAAGATTTGCAAAAAAATCTTGACACAACATTACAATATCAAAAAGTAATTTTAGATACCATACAAAGCCAGAAAAATCAAAGCGGTAAGGATCATTTATCATCGTTTGTTAAAAAATGATAATAAGGTAGAATGGAAAATATGGGATAATAAAGACATATGGCGTAATAATCCACTTGTTTCACCTTTTAGACACAAGTGGTAAATGTTATATTTATAGAAAATGTTTTTTACAATGTGAGTAAGTATTTTTTGCTTATTCACATTGTTTTGTAATTGTTGTTCTATCTTAATCCCAACTCTTAAAACAATATAATTGCTTGCATATAAGCTTACTTTAAGCGCTGTGATATCATTTTTTTATTTCTATGTAATCATAAGAGCTTTCTTTATGAAAAAATAATGGTAAAAAATCGTATGTATAATTTTTTCTATGCAAAATTATAGTTTATAGATTATACTATGATTAGCTAGTTGTATAATAAGTTAGTTATTTTTTTAAAGGAGGACAATTATGTCTTTTGTATTACCAAATTTACCCTATGCATTTGATGCATTAGAGCCAAGCATAGATGCAAAAACTATGGAAATTCATCATGGAAAGCATCATGCGGGATATGTTAGCAAATTAAATGCTGCAATTGTAGGCACTACATTTGTAGATGCAAGTATTGAAAATATACTTACAAATATCTCGAGTGTTCCTGAAGATATTCGCACTACAGTGCGTAATAATGGAGGTGGACATGCAAATCATTCATTATTTTGGAGTATTCTTACGGGAACAGTGATGATCATGTTTTAGCAGGAAGAAGTATTGAATCTGCAATTAATACTGCATTTGGTTCATTTGAAGCATTTAAAAAAACATTTTCTGATGCTGCGGCAACACGTTTTGGTAGTGGTTGGGCATGGCTTGTAGTGAAAGATGCAGCGCTTATAGTAACGAGCACTCCTAATCAAGATTCACCATATATGGATGGAGCGACACCAATTCTTGGGTTGGATGTTTGGGAACATGGATATTATCTTAATTATCAAAACAGGCGTCCTGATTATATTGCGGCATTTTTTAGTATTATAAATTGGGCTATGGTTGATACACTGTATAAAAAAACACAATAAATTTGTAATATGTCGTCTACTTTTTTACAAGAGAGAAGAAGAGATTTTCCACTTCTTTCTTGT
>CALYOO010000482.1:0-28884 GCA_945261195.1 Cryptosula pallasiana
GAGCCCTACATGTTGGTATTTCGTACTAGTCTCTAGGACCAACGGTTGAGAATTTGTGTTTTTAGCAGTAGAACTGACTGTTGGTTATCATGGTCAGTCAAGAAACACTTTTTTTTGTCAAAAAATCAAAACTATTTCAAGCAAACCAAAACATATGCATACCAAGATGACCGGCGCGTGGAGCCCGACATGTTGGTTTTTCCTACTAGTCTCTAGGACAAACGGTGGAGAATTTGTGTTTTTAGCCTTAGAACTTTCAGTCAAAAAACACTTTTTTGTCAAAAACTCAAAAAACTATTTCAAGCAAACCAAAACATATGCATACCAAGATGACCGGCGCGTTGAGCCCTACATGTTGGTTTTTCGTACTAGTCTCTAGGACCAACGGTTAAGAATTTGTGTTTTTAGCAGTAGAACTGACTGTTGGTTATCATGGTCAGTCAAGGAACACTTTTTTTTGTCAAAAAGTCAAAACTATTTCAAGCAAACCAAAACATATGCAAACCAAGATGACCGGCGCGTTGAGCCCTACATGTTGGTTTTTCCGACTAGTCTCTAGGACAAACGGTTAAAAATTTGTGTTTTTAGCCTTAGAACTTTGAGTCAAAAAACACTTTTTTGTCAAAAACTCAAAAAACTATTTCAAGCAAACCAAAACATATGCATACCAAGATGACCGGCGCGTTGAGCCCTACATGTTGGTTTTTCGTACTAGTCTCTAGGACCAACGGTTAAGAATTTGTGTTTTTAGCAGTAGAACTGACTGTTGGTTATCATGGTCAGTCAAGAAACACTTTTTTTTGTCAAAAAGTCAAAACTATTTCAAGCAAACCAAAACATATGCATACCAAGATGACCGGCGCGCTGAGCCCTACATGTTGGTTTTTCCGACTAGTCTCTAGGACAAACGGTTAAGAATTTGTGTTTTTAGCCTTAGAACTTTCAGTCAAAAAACACTTTTTTGTCAAAAACTCAAAAAACTATTTCAAGCAAACTGAAACATATGCATACCACGATGACCAGCGCGTTGAGCCAAACATGTTGGTACTTTTTATTACTCTTTAGGACCAACGGTTAAGAATTTGTGTTTTTAGCAGTAGAACTGACTGTTGGTTATCATGGTCAGTCAAGAAACACTTTTTTTTGTCAAAAAGTCAAAACTATTTCAAGCAAACCAAAACATATGCATACCAAGATGACCGGCGCGTTGAGCCCTACATGTTGGTACTTTTTATTACTCTCTAGGACCAACGGTTAAGAATTTGTGTTTTTAGCAGTAGAACTGACTGTTGGTTATCATGGTCAGTCAAGAAACACTTTTTTTTGTCAAAAAGTCAAAACTATTTCAAGCAAACCAAAACATATGCATACCAAGCTGACCGGCGCGTTGAGCCCTACATGTTGGTTTCTCGTACTAGTCTCTAGGACCAACGGTTAAGAAGTTGTGTTTTTAGCAGTAGAACTGACTGTTGGTTATCATGGTCAGTCAAGAAACACTTTTTTTTGTCAAAAAGTCAAAACTATTTCAAGCAAACCAAAACATATGCATACCAAGATGACCGGCGCGTTGAGCCCTACATGTTGGTTTTTCCTACTAGTCTCTAGGACAAACGGTTAAGAATTTGTGTTTTTAGCCTTAGAACTTTCAGTCAAAAAACACTTTTTTGTCAAAGACTCAAAAAACTATTTCAAGCAAACTGAAACATATGCATACCACGATGACCAGCGCGTTGAGCCTGACATGTTGGTACTTTTTATTACTCTCTAGGACCAACGATTAAGAATTTGTGTTTTTAGCAGTAGAACTGACTGTTGGTTATCATGGTCAGTCAAGAAACACTTTTTTTTGTCAAAAAGTCAAAACTATTTCAAGCAAACCAAAACATATGCATACCAAGATGACCGGCGCGTTGAGCCCTACATGTTGGTATTTCGTACTAGTCTCTAGGACCAACGGTTGAGAATTTGTGTTTTTAGCAGTAGAACTGACTGTTGGTTATCATGGTCAGTCAAGAAACACTTTTTTTTGTCAAAAAATCAAAACTATTTCAAGCAAACCAAAACATATGCATACCAAGATGACCGGCGCGTTGAGCCCGACATGTTGGTTTTTCCTACTAGTCTCTAGGACAAACGGTTAAGAATTTGTGTTTTTAGCCTTAGAACTTTCAGTCAAAAAACACTTTTTTGTCTAAAAATTCAAAAAACTATTTCAAGCAAACCAAAACATATGCATACCAAGATGACCGGCGCGTTGAGCCCTACATGTTGGTTTTTCGTACTAGTCTCTAGGACCAACGGTTAAGAATTTGTGTTTTTAGCAGTAGAACTGACTGTTGGTTATCATGGTCAGTCAAGAAACACTTTTTTTTGTCAAAAAGTCAAAACTATTTCAAGCAAACCAAAACATATGCATACCAAGCTGACCGGCGCGTTGAGCCCTACATGTTGGTACTTTTTATTACTCTCTAGGACCAACGGTTAAGATTTTGTGTTTTTAGCAGTAGAACTGACTGTTGGTTATCATGGTCAGTCAAGAAACACTTTTTTTTGTCAAAAAGTCAAAACTATTTCAAGCAAACCAAAACATACGCATACCAAGATGACCGGCGCGTTGAGCCCTACATGTTGGTTTTTCCGACTAGTCTCTAGGACAAACGGTTAAAAATTTGTGTTTTTAGCCTTAGAACTTTGAGTCAAAAAACACTTTTTTGTCAAAAACTCAAAAAAACTATTTCAAGCAAACCAAAACATATGCATACCAAGATGACCGGCGCGTTGAGCCCTACATGTTGGTTTTTCGTACTAGTCTCTAGGACCAACGGTTAAGAATTTGTGTTTTTAGCAGTAGAACTGACTGTTGGTTATCATGGTCAGTCAAGAAACACTTTTTTTTGTCAAAAAGTCAAAACTATTTCAAGCAAACCAAAACACATGCATACCAAGATCGGCGCGCTGAGCCCTACATGTTGGTTTTTCCGACTAGTCTCTAGGACAAACGGTTAAGAATTTGTGTTTTTAGCCTTAGAACTTTCAGTCAAAAAACACTTTTTTGTCAAAAACTCAAAAAACTATTTCAAGCAAACTGAAACATATGCATACCACGATGACCAGCGCGTTGAGCCAAACATGTTGGTACTTTTTATTACTCTTTAGGGACCAACGGTTAAGAATTTGTGTTTTTAGCAGTAGAACTGACTGTTGGTTATCATGGTCAGTCAAGAAACACTTTTTTTTGTCAAAAAGTCAAAACTATTTCAAGCAAACCAAAACATATGCATACCAAGATGAACGGCGCGTTGAGCCCTACATGTTGGTACTTTTTATTACTCTCTAGGACCAACGGTTAAGAATTTGTGTTTTTAGCAGTAGAACTGACTGTTGGTTATCATGGTCAGTCAAGAAACACTTTTTTTTGTCAAAAAGTCAAAACTATTTCAAGCAAACCAAAACATATGCATACCAAGATGACCGGCGCGTTGAGCCCTACATGTTGGTTTCTCGTACTAGTCTCTAGGACCAACGGTTAAGAATTTGTGTTTTTAGCAGTAGAAACTGACTGTTGGTTATCATGGTCAGTCAAGAAACACTTTTTTTTGTCAAAAAGTCAAAACTATTTCAAGCAAACCAAAACATATGCATACCAAGATGACCGGCGCGTTGAGCCCTACATGTTGGTTTTTCCTACTAGTCTCTAGGACAAACGGTTAAGAATTTGTGTTTTTTAGCCTTAGAACTTTCAGTCAAAAAACACTTTTTTGTCAAAGACTCAAAAAACTATTTCAAGCAAACTGAAACATATGCATACCACGATGACCAGCGCGTTGAGCCTGACATGTTGGTATTTCGTACTAGTCTCTAGGACCAACGGTTGAGAATTTGTGTTTTTAGCAGTAGAACTGACTGTTGGTTATCATGGTCAGTCAAGAAACACTTTTTTTTGTCAAAAAATCAAAACTATTTCAAGCAAACCAAAACATATGCATACCAAGATGACCGGCGCGTTGAGCCCGACATGTTGGTTTTTCCTACTAGTCTCTAGGACAAACGGTTAAGAATTTGTGTTTTTAGCCTTAGAACTTTCAGTCAAAAAACACTTTTTTGTCAAAAACTCAAAAAACTATTTCAAGCAAACCAAAACATATGCATACCAAGATGACCGGCGCGTTGAGCCCTACATGTTGGTTTTTCGTACTAGTCTCTAGGACCAACGGTTAAGAATTTGTGTTTTTAGCAGTAGAACTGACTGTTGGTTATCATGGTCAGTCAAGGAACACTTTTTTTTGTCAAAAAGTCAAAACTATTTCAAGCAAACCAAAACATATGCAAACCAAGATGACCGGCGCGTTGAGCCCTACATGTTGGTTTTTCCGACTAGTCTCTAGGACAAACGGTTAAAAATTTGTGTTTTTAGCCTTAGAACTTTGAGTCAAAAAACACTTTTTTGTCAAAAACTCAAAAAACTATTTCAAGCAAACCAAAACATATGCATACCAAGATGACCGGCGCGTTGAGCCCTACATGTTGGTTTTTCGTACTAGTCTCTAGGACCAACGGTTAAGAATTTGTGTTTTTAGCAGTAGAACTGACTGTTGGTTATCATGGTCAGTCAAGAAACACTTTTTTTTGTCAAAAAGTCAAAACTATTTCAAGCAAACCAAAACATATGCATACCAAGATGACCGGCGCGCTGAGCCCTACATGTTGGTTTTTCCGACTAGTCTCTAGGACAAACGGTTAAGAATTTGTGTTTTTAGCCTTAGAACTTTCAGTCAAAAAACACTTTTTTGTCAAAAACTCAAAAAACTATTTCAAGCAAACTGAAACATATGCATACCACGATGACCAGCGCGTTGAGCCAAACATGTTGGTACTTTTTATTACTCTTTAGGACCAACGGTTAAGAATTTGTGTTTTTAGCAGTAGAACTGACTGTTGGTTATCATGGTCAGTCAAGAAACACTTTTTTTTGTCAAAAAGTCAAAACTATTTCAAGCAAACCAAAACATATGCATACCAAGATGACCGGCGCGTTGAGCCCTACATGTTGGTACTTTTTATTACTCTCTAGGACCAACGGTTAAGAATTTGTGTTTTTAGCAGTAGAACTGACTGTTGGTTATCATGGTCAGTCAAGAAACACTTTTTTTTGTCAAAAAGTCAAAACTATTTCAAGCAAACCAAAACATATGCATACCAAGATGACCGGCGCGTTGAGCCCTACATGTTGGTTTCTCGTACTAGTCTCTAGGACCAACGGTTAAGAATTTGTGTTTTTAGCAGTAGAACTGACTGTTGGTTATCATGGTCAGTCAAGAAACACTTTTTTTTGTCAAAAAGTCAAAACTATTTCAAGCAAACCAAAACATATGCATACCAAGATGACCGGCGCGTTGAGCCCTACATGTTGGTTTTTCCTACTAGTCTCTAGGACAAACGGTTAAGAATTTGTGTTTTTAGCCTTAGAACTTTCAGTCAAAAAACACTTTTTTGTCAAAGACTCAAAAAACTATTTCAAGCAAACTGAAACATATGCATACCACGATGACCAGCGCGTTGAGCCTGACATGTTGGTACTTTTTATTACTCTCTAGGACCAACGATTAAGAATTTGTGTTTTTAGCAGTAGAACTGACTGTTGGTTATCATGGTCAGTCAAGAAACACTTTTTTTTGTCAAAAAGTCAAAACTATTTCAAGCAAACCAAAACATATGCATACCAAGATGACCGGCGCGTTGAGCCCTACATGTTGGTATTTCGTACTAGTCTCTAGGACCAACGGTTGAGAATTTGTGTTTTTAGCAGTAGAACTGACTGTTGGTTATCATGGTCAGTCAAGAAACACTTTTTTTTGTCAAAAAATCAAAACTATTTCAAGCAAACCAAAACATATGCATACCAAGATGACCGGCGCGTTGAGCCCGACATGTTGGTTTTTCCTACTAGTCTCTAGGACAAACGGTTAAGAATTTGTGTTTTTAGCCTTAGAACTTTCAGTCAAAAAAACACTTTTTTGTCTAAAAATTCAAAAAACTATTTCAAGCAAACCAAAACATATGCATACCAAGATGACCGGCGCGTTGAGCCCTACATGTTGGTTTTTTCGTACTAGTCTCTAGGACCAACGGTTAAGAATTTGTGTTTTTAGCAGTAGAACTGACTGTTGGTTATCATGGTCAGTCAAGAAACACTTTTTTTTGTCAAAAAGTCAAAACTATTTCAAGCAAACCAAAACATATGCATACCAAGCTGACCGGCGCGTTGAGCCCTACATGTTGGTACTTTTTATTACTCTCTAGGACCAACGGTTAAGATTTTGTGTTTTTAGCAGTAGAACTGACTGTTGGTTATCATGGTCAGTCAAGAAACACTTTTTTTTGTCAACAACTCAAAACTATTTCAAGCAAACCAAAACATATGCATACCAAGATGACCAGCGCGTTGAGCCCTACATGTTGGTTTTTCCTACTAGTCTCTAGGACAAACGGTTAAGAATTTGTGTTTTTAGCCTTAGAACTTTCAGTCAAAAAACACTTTTTTGTCAAAAACTCAAAAAACTATTTCAAGCAAACCAAAACATATGCATACCAAGATGACCGGCGCGTTGAGCCATACATGTTGGTTTTTCGTACTAGTCTCTAGGACCAACGGTTAAGAATTTGTGTTTTTAGCAGTAGAACTGACTGTTTGTTATCATGGTCAGTCAAGAAACACTTTTTTTTGTCAAAAAGTCAAAACTATTTCAAGCAAACCAAAACATATGCATACCAAGATGACCGGCGCGTTGAGCCCTACATGTTGGTTTCTCGTACTAGTCTCTAGGACCAACGGTTAAGAATTTGTGTTTTTAGCAGTAGAACTGACTGTTGGTTATCATGGTCAGTCAAGAAACACTTTTTTTTGTCAAAAAGTCAAAACTATTTCAAGCAAACCAAAACATATGCATACCAAGATGACCGGCGCGTTGAGCCCTACATGTTGGTTTTTCCTACTAGTCTCTAGGACAAACGGTTAAGAATTTGTGTTTTTAGCCTTAGAACTTTCAGTCAAAAAACACTTTTTTGTCAAAGACTCAAAAAACTATTTCAAGCAAACTGAAACATATGCATACCACGATGACCAGCGCGTTGAGCCTGACATGTTGGTACTTTTTATTACTCTCTAGGACCAACGATTAAGAATTTGTGTTTTTAGCAGTAGAACTGACTGTTGGTTATCATGGTCAGTCAAGAAACACTTTTTTTTGTCAAAAAGTCAAAACTATTTCAAGCAAACCAAAACATATGCATACCAAGATGACCGGCGCGTTGAGCCCTACATGTTGGTATTTCGTACTAGTCTCTAGGACCAACGGTTGAGAATTTGTGTTTTTAGCAGTAGAACTGACTGTTGGTTATCATGGTCAGTCAAGAAACACTTTTTTTTGTCAAAAAATCAAAACTATTTCAAGCAAACCAAAACATATGCATACCAAGATGACCGGCGCGTTGAGCCCGACATGTTGGTTTTTCCTACTAGTCTCTAGGACAAACGGTTAAGAATTTGTGTTTTTAGCCTTAGAACTTTCAGTCAAAAAACACTTTTTTGTCTAAAAATTCAAAAAACTATTTCAAGCAAACCAAAACATATGCATACCAAGATGACCGGCGCGTTGAGCCCTACATGTTGGTTTTTCGTACTAGTCTCTAGGACCAACGGTTAAGAATTTGTGTTTTTAGCAGTAGAACTGACTGTTGGTTATCATGGTCAGTCAAGAAACACTTTTTTTTTGTCAAAAAGTCAAAACTATTTCAAGCAAACCAAAACATATGCATACCAAGCTGACCGGCGCGTTGAGCCCTACATGTTGGTACTTTTTATTACTCTCTAGGACCAACGGTTAAGATTTTGTGTTTTTAGCAGTAGAACTGACTGTTGGTTATCATGGTCAGTCAAGAAACACTTTTTTTTGTCAAAAAGTCAAAACTATTTCAAGCAAACCAAAACATACGCATACCAAGATGACCGGCGCGTTGAGCCCTACATGTTGGTTTTTCCTACTAGTCTTTAGGACAAACGGTTAAGAATTTGTGTTTTTAGCCTTAGAACTTTCAGTCAAAAAACACTTTTTTGTCAAAAACTCAAAAAACTATTTCAAGCAAACCAAAACATATGCATACCAAGATGACCGGCGCGTTGAGCCCTACATGTTGGTTTTTCGTACTAGTCTCTAGGACCAATGGTTAAGAATTTGTGTTTTTAGCAGTAGAACTGACTGTTGGTTATCATGGTCAGTCAAGAAACACTTTTTTTTGTCAAAAAGTCAAAACTATTCCAAGCAAACCAAAACATATGCATACCAAGATGACCGGCGCGTTGAGCCCTACATGTTGGTATTTCGTACTAGTCTCTAGGACCAACGGTTGAGAATTTGTGTTTTTAGCAGTAGAACTGACTGTTGGTTATCATGGTCAGTCAAGGAACACTTTTTTTTGTCAAAAAGTCAAAACTATTTCAAGCAAACCAAAACATATGCATACCAAGATGACCGGCGCGTTGAGCCCTACATGTTGGTTTTTTCCGACTAGTCTCTAGGACAAACGGTTAAAATTTTGTGTTTTTAGCCTTAGAACTTTGAGTCAAAAAACACTTTTCTGTCAAAAACTCGAAAAGCTATTTCAAGAAAGCCAAAACATATGCATACCAAGATGACCGGCGCGTTGAGCCCTACATGTTGGTTTTTCGTACTAGTCTCTAGGACCAACGGTTAAGAATTTGTGTTTTTAGCAGTAGAACTGACTGTTGGTTATCATGGTCAGTCAAGAAACACTTTTTTTTGTCAAAAAGTCAAAACTATTTCAAGCAAACCAAAACATACGCATACCAAGATTACCGGCGCGTTGAGCCCTACATGTTGGTTTTTCCTACTAGTCTTTAGGACAAACGGTTAAGAATTTGTGTTTTTAGCCTTAGAACTTTCAGTCAAAAAACACTTTTTTGTCAAAAACTCAAAAAACTATTTCAAGCAAACCAAAACATATGCATACCAAGATGACCGGCGCGTTGAGCCCTACATGTTGGTTTTTCGTACTAGTCTCTAGGACCAATGGTTAAGAATTTGTGTTTTTAGCAGTAGAACTGACTGTTGGTTATCATGGTCAGTCAAGAAACACTTTTTTTTGTCAAAAAGTCAAAACTATTTCAAGCAAACCAAAACATATGCATACCAAGATGACCGGCGCGTTGAGCCCTACATGTTGGTATTTCGTACTAGTCTCTAGGACCAACGGTTGAGAATTTGTGTTTTTAGCAGTAGAACTGACTGTTGGTTATCATGGTCAGTCAAGGAACACTTTTTTTTGTCAAAAAGTCAAAACTATTTCAAGCAAACCAAAACATATGCATACCAAGATGACCGGCGCGTTGAGCCCTACATGTTGGTTTTTCCGACTAGTCTCTAGGACAAACGGTTAAAAATTTGTGTTTTTAAGCCTTAGAACTTTGAGTCAAAAAACACTTTTCTGTCAAAAACTCAAAAAGCTATTTCAAGCAAACCAAAACATATGCATACCAAGATGACCGGCGCGTTGAGCCCTAAATGTTGGTTTTTCGTACTAGTCTCTAGGACCAACGGTTAAGAATTTGTGTTTTTAGCAATAGAACTGACTGTTGGTTATCATGGTCAGTCAAGAAACACTTTTTTTTGTCAAAAAGTCAAAACTATTTCAAGCAAACCAAAACATATGCATACCAAGATGACCGGCGCGCTGAGCCCTACATGTTGGTTTTTTCCGACTAGTCTCTAGGACAAACGGTTAAGAATTTGTGTTTTTAGCCTTAGAACTTTCAGTCAAAAAACACTTTTTGTCAAAAACTCAAAAAACTATTTCAAGCAAACTGAAACATATGCATACCACGATGACCAGCGCGTTGAGCCAAACATGTTGGTACTTTTTATTACTCTTTAGGACCAACGGTTAAGAATTTGTGTTTTTAGCAGTAGAACTGACTGTTGGTTATCATGGTCAGTCAAGAAACACTTTTTTTTGTCAAAAAGTCAAAACTATTTCAAGCAAACCAAAACATATGCATACCAAGATGACCGGCGCGTTGAGCCCTACATGTTGGTACTTTTTATTACTCTCTAGGACCAACGGTTAAGAATTTGTGTTTTTAGCAGTAGAACTGACTGTTGGTTATCATGGTCAGTCAAGAAACACTTTTTTTTGTCAAAAAGTCAAAACTATTTCAAGCAAACCAAAACATATGCATACCAAGATGACCGGCGCGTTGAGCCCTACATGTTGGTTTCTCGTTCTAGTCTCTAGGACCAACGGTTAAGAATTTGTGTTTTTAGCAGTAGAACTGACTGTTGGTTATCATGGTCAGTCAAGAAACACTTTTTTTTGTCAAAAGTCAAAACTATTTCAAGCAAACCAAAACATATGCATACCAAGATGACCGGCGCGTTGAGCCCGACATGTTGGTTTTTCCTACTAGTCTCTAGGACAAACGGTTAAGAATTTGTGTTTTTAGCCTTAGAACTTTCAGTCAAAAAACACTTTTTTGTCGAAAACTCAAAAAACTATTTCAAGCAAACCAAAACATATGCATACCAAGATGACCGGCGCGTTGAGCCCTACATGTTGGTTTTTCGTACTAGTCTCTAGGACCAACGTTTAAGACGTTGTGTTTTTAGCAGTAGAACTGACTGTTGGTTATCATGGTCAGTCAAGAAACACTTTTTTTTGTCAAAAAGTCAAAACTATTTCAAGCAAACCAAAACATACGCATACCAAGATGACCGGCGCGTTGAGCCCTACATGTTGGTATTTCGTACTAGTCTCTAGGACCAACGGTTGAAAATTTGTGTTTTTAGCAGTAGAACTGACTGTTGGTTATCATGGTCAGTCAAGAAACACTTTTTTTTGTCAACAACTCAAAACTATTTCAAGCAAACCAAAACATATGCATACCAAGATGACCAGCGCGTTGAGCCCTACATGTTGGTTTTTCCTACTAGTCTCTAGGACAAACGGTTAAGAATTTGTGTTTTTAGCCTTAGAACTTTCAGTCAAAAAACACTTTTTTGTCAAAAACTCAAAAAACTATTTCAAGCAAACCAAAACATATGCATACCAAGATGACCGGCGCGTTGAGCCATACATGTTGGTTTTTCGTACTAGTCTCTAGGACCAACGGTTAAGAATTTGTGTTTTTAGCAGTAGAACTGACTGTTGGTTATCATGGTCAGTCAAGAAACACTTTTTTTTGTCAAAAAGTCAAAACTATTTCAAGCAAACCAAAACATATGCATACCAAGATGACCGGCGCGTTGAGCCCTACATGTTGGTATTTTTTATTACTCTCTAGGACCAACGGTTAAGATTTTGTGTTTTTAGCAGTAGAACTGACTGTTGGTTATCATGGTCAGTCAAGAAACACTTTTTTTTGTCAAAAAGTCAAAACTATTTCAAGCAAACCAAAACATACGCATACCAAGATGACCGGCGCGTTGAGCCCTACATGTTGGTTTTTCCTACTAGTCTTTAGGACAAACGGTTAAGAATTTGTGTTTTTAGCCTTAGAACTTTCAGTCAAAAAACACTTTTTTGTCAAAAACTCAAAAAACTATTTCAAGCAAACCAAAACATATGCATACCAAGATGACCGGCGCGTTGAGCCCTACATGTTGGTTTTTCGTACTAGTCTCTAGGACCAATGGTTAAGAATTTGTGTTTTTAGCAGTAGAACTGACTGTTGGTTATCATGGTCAGTCAAGAAACACTTTTTTTTTGTCAAAAAGTCAAAACTATTTCAAGCAAACCAAAACATATGCATACCAAGATGACCGGCGCGTTGAGCCCTACATGTTGGTTTCTCGTACTAGTCTCTAGGACCAACGGTTAAGAATTTGTGTTTTTAGCAGTAGAACTGACTGTTGGTTATCATGGTCAGTCAAGAAACACTTTTTTTTGTCAAAAAGTCAAAACTATTTCAAGCAAACCAAAACATATGCATACCAAGATGACCGGCGCGTTGAGCCCTACATGTTGGTTTTTCCTACTAGTCTCTAGGACAAACGGTTAAGAATTTGTGTTTTTAGCCTTAGAACTTTCATTCAAAAAACACTTTTTTGTCAAAGACTCAAAAAACTATTTCAAGCAAACTGAAACATATGCATACCACGATGACCAGCGCGTTGAGCCTGACATGTTGGTACTTTTTATTACTCTCTAGGACCAACGGTTAAGAATTTGTGTTTTTAGCAGTAGAACTGACTGTTGGTTATCATGGTCAGTCAAGAAACACTTTTTTTTGTCAAAAAGTCAAAACTATTTCAAGCAAACCAAAACATATGCATACCAAGATGACCGGCGCGTTGAGCCCTACATGTTGGTATTTCGTACTAGTCTCTAGGACCAACGGTTGAGAATTTGTGTTTTTAGCAGTAGAACTGACTGTTGGTTATCATGGTCAGTCAAGAAACACTTTTTTTTTGTCAACAACTCAAAACTATTTCAAGCAAACCAAAACATATGCATACCAAGATGACCAGCGCGTTGAGCCCTACATGTTGGTTTTTCCTACTAGTCTCTAGGACAAACGGTTAAGAATTTGTGTTTTTAGCCTTAGAACTTTCAGTCAAAAAACACTTTTTTGTCAAAAACTCAAAAAACTATTTCAAGCAAACCAAAACATATGTATACCAAGATGACCGGTGCGTTGAGCCCTACATGTTGGTTTTTCGTACTAGTCTCTAGGACCAACGGTTAAGAATTTGTGTTTTTAGCAGTAGAACTGACTGTTGGTTATCATGGTCAGTCAAGAAACACTTTTTTTTGTCAAAAAGTCAAAACTATTTCAAGCAAACCAAAACATATGCATACCAAGATGACCGGCGCGTTGAGCCCTACATGTTGGTACTTTTTATTACTCTCTAGGACCAACGGTTAAGATTTTGTGTTTTTAGCAGTAGAACTGACTGTTGGTTATCATGGTCAGTCAAGAAACACTTTTTTTTGTCAAAAAGTCAAAACTATTTCAAGCAAACCAAAACATACGCATACCAAGATGACCGGCGCGTTGAGCCCTACATGTTGGTTTTTCCTACTAGTCTTTAGGACAAACGGTTAAGAATTTGTGTTTTTAGCCTTAGAACTTTCAGTCAAAAAACACTTTTTTGTCAAAAACTCAAAAAACTATTTCAAGCAAACCAAAACATATGCATACCAAGATGACCGGCGCGTTGAGCCCTACATGTTGGTTTTTCGTACTAGTCTCTAGGACCAATGGTTAAGAATTTGTGTTTTTAGCAGTAGAACTGACTGTTGGTTATCATGGTCAGTCAAGAAACACTTTTTTTTGTCAAAAAGTCAAAACTATTTCAAGCAAACCAAAACATATGCATACCAAGATGACCGGCGCGTTGAGCCCTACATGTTGGTATTTCGTACTAGTCTCTAGGACCAACGGTTGAGAATTTGTGTTTTTAGCAGTAGAACTGACTGTTGGTTATCATGGTCAGTCAAGGAACACTTTTTTTTGTCAAAAAGTCAAAACTATTTCAAGCAAACCAAAACATATGCATACCAAGATGACCGGCGCGTTGAGCCCTACATGTTGGTTTTTCCGACTAGTCTCTAGGACAAACGGTTAAAAATTTGTGTTTTTAGCCTTAGAACTTTGAGTCAAAAAACACTTTTTTGTCAAAAACTCAAAAAACTATTTCAAGCAAACCAAAACATATGTATACCAAGATGACCGGCGCGTTGAGCCCTACATGTTGGTTTTTCGTACTAGTCTCTAGGACCAACGGTTAAGAATTTGTGTTTTTAGCAGTAGAACTGACTGTTGGTTATCATGGTCAGTCAAGAAACACTTTTTTTTGTCAAAAAGTCAAAACTATTTCAAGCAAACCAAAACATATGCATACCAAGATGACCGGCGCGTTGAGCCCTACATGTTGGTACTTTTTATTACTCTCTAGGACCAACGGTTAAGATTTTGTGTTTTTTAGCAGTAGAACTGACTGTTGGTTATCATGGTCAGTCAAGAAACACTTTTTTTGTCAAAAAGTCAAAACTATTTCAAGCAAACCAAAACATACGCATACCAAGATGACCGGCGCGTTGAGCCCTACATGTTGGTTTTTCCTACTAGTCTTTAGGACAAACGGTTAAGAATTTGTGTTTTTAGCCTTAGAACTTTCAGTCAAAAAAACACTTTTTTGTCAAAAACTCAAAAAACTATTTCAAGCAAACCAAAACATATGCATACCAAGATGACCGGCGCGTTGAGCCCTACATGTTGGTTTTTCGTACTAGTCTCTAGGACCAATGGTTAAGAATTTGTGTTTTTAGCAGTAGAACTGACTGTTGGTTATCATGGTCAGTCAAGAAACACTTTTTTTTGTCAAAAAGTCAGAACTATTTCAAGCAAACCAAAACATATGCATACCAAGATGACCGGCGCGTTGAGCCCTACATGTTGGTATTTCGTACTAGTCTCTAGGACCAACGGTTGAGAATTTGTGTTTTTAGCAGTAGAACTGACTGTTGGTTATCATGGTCAGTCAAGGAACACTTTTTTTTGTCAAAAATTCAAAACTATTTCAAGCAAACCAAAACATATGCATACCAAGATGACCGGCGCGTTGAGCCCTACATGTTGGTTTTTCCGACTAGTCTCTAGGACAAACGGTTAAAAATTTGTGTTTTTAGCCTTAGAACTTTGAGTCAAAAAACACTTTTCTGTCAAAAACTCAAAAAGCTATTTCAAGCAAACCAAAACATATGCATACCAAGATGACCGGCGCGTTGAGCCCTACATGTTGGTTTTTCGTACTAGTCTCTAGGACCAACGGTTAAGAATTTGTGTTTTTAGCAATAGAACTGACTGTTGGTTATCATGGTCATTCAAGAAACACTTTTTTTTGTCAAAAAGTCAAAACTATTTCAAGCAAACCAAAACATATGCATACCAAGATGACCGGCGCGCTGAGCCCTACATGTTGGTTTTTCCGACTAGTCTCTAGGACAAACGGTTAAGAATTTGTGTTTTTAGCCTTAGAACTTTCAGTCAAAAAACACTTTTTTGTCAAAAACTCAAAAAACTATTTCAAGCAAACTGAAACATATGCATACCACGATGACCAGCGCGTTGAGCCAAACATGTTGGTACTTTTTATTACTCCTTAGGACCAACGGTTAAGAATTTGTGTTTTTAGCAGTAGAACTGACTGTTGGTTATCATGGTCAGTCAAGAAACACTTTTTTTTGTCAAAAAGTCAAAACTATTTCAAGCAAACCAAAACATATGCATACCAAGATGACCGGCGCGTTGAGCCCTACATGTTGGTACTTTTTATTACTCTCTAGGACCAACGGTTAAGAATTTGTGTTTTTAGCAGTAGAACTGACTGTTGGTTATCATGGTCAGTCAAGAAACACTTTTTTTTGTCAAAAAGTCAAAACTATTTCAAGCAAACCAAAACATATGCATACCAAGATGACCGCCGCGTTGAGCCCTACATGTTGGTTTCTCGTACTAGTCTCTAGGACCAACGGTTAAGAATTTGTGTTTTTAGCAGTAGAACTGACTGTTGGTTATCATGGTCAGTCAAGAAACACTTTTTTTTGTCAAAAAGTCAAAACTATTTCAAGCAAACCAAAACATATGCATACCAAGATGACCGGCGCGTTGAGCCCGACATGTTGGTTTTTCCTACTAGTCTCTAGGACAAACGGTTAAGAATTTGTGTTTTTAGCCTTAGAACTTTCAGTCAAAAAACACTTTTTTGTCAAAAACTCAAAAAACTATTTCAAGCAAACCAAAACATATGCATACCAAGATGACCGGCGCGTTGAGCCCTACATGTTGGTTTTTCGTACTAGTCTCTAGGACCAACGGTTAAGAATTTGTGTTTTTAGCAGTAGAACTGACTGTTGGTTATCATGTGTAATAGATTTGCCTCTTCTATTAGCTACACAACGGATTCTCTACCTCTCTCTCTTCCACTCCTTTCTCTCTATCTCCAACGACGTTAGCAACTCACGAGTCCTCGACTCAAACGTAGTAGAAATGTATTTATCAGAATAGATGCTTTATTATTCACAAGTAAAAGGGTACTTAAACTTCAACAACTTTACAACAACTGCCTGCCCAAGGCACAGCAGCTCTATTTATAGAGAAAAAGGTACAACTTCGTTACCTTATTAGGCATGACAAATCATAATACAGAATACAAGGCAATTGCCAATGGTAACATATAATACATAATCATAACAATAAATAGTCCAATCATGTAGCAAGCACATGGTGTTTTGCCCTGGGCACTTATTGCCGCTCTTTTTGGTAGCTGGTAACCTTCCAGTCTTTATAAGGATAGACCATTTCCTATCCTGTGATTCTGGGAGAAGGAACGCTCCGATTTGGATTCTGATTGCTGCATCGTGTTCAGGAGACCTCAGGCTATCTGAATCAACATGGCTGGATCCCGGGTCGGGGTCGGGGTAGGTTCGGGGTAGGTTCGGGGTCAGTTCGGGATAGCTACTCTTACTATATATAGGGGGATAGGGTTTGGGGACAGTGATCCTGGGAGAAGGAACGCTCCGATTTCGATTCTGATTGTTGCATCGCGTTCAGGAGACCTCAGGCTATCTGAATCAACATGGTTGGATCCCGGGTCGGGGTAGGTTCGGGGTAGGTTCGGGGTCAGTTCGGTATAGCTAATTTTACTATATATAGGGGGATAGGGTTTGGGGACAACTGATATCCATTTTTCAGGGGATTCGGAGAATCTCCGGGGGGGGGGGGGGGTAGAGTTCTGGGGGGGGATAATGACTTATGACTAAGGTCACCAGGGGTGTAAGGGGGGGGGGGTTTGGGGGGGTTAACACTACTTATCACACAAATCTCCCACATACTCCGCTTCATTAGCGACGAAGTCTCTAATTAAAATATATATATAGACAAGAATAACTGAGGGGTGTGGGAGGATGGAAGAGTTGTCTCTTACTCGTTTTCTCTCTCATTTTTGGGCGGCGACTGGGGAGACAAAGATGGGTTGCCCGGGATGACCTTTTTTAGGGTGGTCCACCTATTCCGAGCCATGGTAGATTCGGAGTCACTCTCTGAGGTTTGGAGTGGCTTGGGGGGGTCTTTGATACATTGACTGTAGCTGCGCTGGGGAAGGGGTGTCAAGCTGGGGATCGTGTTGGTTATTAGTAAGTGGTTGGGGGGTAGGGGAAGAGGGGGAAACTCGTCTAGGGTGAGTAAGGGGGGGTGACGATTCATTATGGGTTAGGGCCAGGGGATCGCAAGCAGTAGAAGGTTCCAAAACCCAGTTGTGGTGAGCAGTTAACTCATTATCTTGGCTGCTAGTAGCGACTTCTACTGGGGGGTTGATAGGCAACAGCACCTCTTCTTGGTTACTGGGGGGAGGTTGACATGCAACTAAGCCGGCCTCGAGGAGTAAATCATTATCCTCTGGCTCTAGTTGTAAGGAAAGTTTGTCGTTGCGGGCCGTCATTGTCTGTAGGTGGTGAACCAGCAGCTGCAGCAAGTAAGCGGGTTGCTCGGTAGTGGATTTAGATTGCAGAGGAGCTGCACTTTCTTGACTGTCTGACTCCACATCATCCCGTTCCACTTCTCGGGAGTGGTTACTCATGGCAGTGGGGACAGGAGGGGGTGTTTCAGGGGGGCTCTGTAGCCACGGGGTTTCGAACATGGGTGTTAAGCTGTTCGGAGTAGGTAGAGCAGGTCTTGGCAATTCTTTTAAGTTGAGGCACGGGGGTGTGGGGTCCTCAGTCTTAGTGGTGAAGGCCGTTAATTCGGCTATCAGTCTCATCTTCTCTTGATATTGTTGTTCGAACAATTGCTCCTGCTCACTAGCTACTTGATGGCACCAGGGCTCTCCATAGCGTTGGGGTGGTCCCACGTTACGCCTAGGGCGACCAGTAGGTGCAGGGGCTATGACAGGGGGTGGGGTGACTGGTGGGGGGGCAACTCCCACATTTGGGGTCTGGCTCCTATTTCGGCCAGTTCTTGGCCGATTTGTACGAAACTCGCTGGGGGTGTTGAGGGGGGTCTCTGGTAAGGGTTGCTGTAGGCGAGGGGGTGTACGTTCTTCTAGTAGGGGAAGTGGGGGGGAAGGCAATGCTGGGAGAAAGCGTGGTGGGATCGGGAGCTCTAGGAGGGGTAGGGGAATGTCTTGAAGGGGAGGGGGGGGGCTTCTTCTCCTGCGGGGGGCTGCGCCACGCATGTTGGGACGGCGAGCTGGCTCCATGGCTGCTGGAGCTTGGCCGTAGGGCTCAAGGCAAGCTTTATAGGGTTTGAGGCAGCTACCATTTCGTACCGAACGTTGTCCATGTCGGTCGATTAAGTAGGTGTGGTTGCTATAGGCCTCTTGGATGATATAGGGCCCAACGAACTTGGGTTGGAGTTTGGGGCTCTCTCCTTTCCTTCGCCTCTTGTTCTCTAGCCAGACTTCATCTCCTGGTCGGAATAACGATGGCTCCTCTCCGTCGTCTCCTCTAGTCTGCTTTTGTTCCATTCTCAGTGCCTCATGGACATCCTCTAGTCTCTCTTGCAGGGCTCGGGCATATTCGTGCACTGGTACGCACTCTAGCAAAGGGGGGTGGTAGGTCAGTTGGTCAGGGAGGCGCAATTCTCTACCCATCATAAGGAAGTTGGGCGTTTCACCAGTAGTAGAGTGGGGGGTAGCGCGAAAAGCTCTCATGATTTGGGGGAGGACCAGGTCCCATTCTTCAGGGCGTCTCTTCAGGAGGAGAGAACGTAAGGCGTCTCCGAGGACTCTATTGTTCCGCTCCACAACTCCATTGGCCTGAGGGTGGTAGGGGGTAGTGCGGGTTTTGGCCACCCTCCAAATGGTACAGAGTTCCCGCATCAGGCTGGACTCAAATTGGGCTCCCTGATCGGTATGCATTTGTTCGGGTAAACCGAAATAGCTAAACACATGCTCGTCTAGGGCGGTGGCCACTACTGGGGCTGTAGCGTCTGGGAGGGGGAGGGCGTCCTGCCAGCGGGTAAAATGATCCGTTAAGACCAAAATCCACTTGTTACCACGCTGGGTCTCAGGAAGGGGACCAACTAGATCTACCGCTAGTTTTTGCCAAGGCCGGCCGGCATACATGCGTTGTCGTGCGGGGTTGGGTTTGGTCCCCCCATGTTTAGCACGTTGGCACGTCTCACAGCTATTGACCGCTCGCCGTACATCGGCTGTCATGCCGGGCCAGTACCAGGTGAGATTCAACCTCTTGAGTGTTCGTTGAATACCTTGGTGGGCCATGACGTGGGTCTCCCACACGACTTTTCCACGCAGACTTGGGGGGCACACGGCGCACCAGTGAGACCGGGTTTGGCCGGCATGGTGTATCTCCAGTACACCATCCGGGCGGATTTGCATGGAATGTCTCCTCTTCTCCAATTGGCGCAACTCATTGCTGCCGAGTTCAAGCTGTTGGGGGTCTACGGGGGTATTATTTTGGATAGCTTCATACACGACAGCTACGGGGTGACGGCCGGTCTTTTGAGCTTCCATCAGATCTGTATCAGGGGGTGGTGGACGTGGACGGGCAATGGCAACTACCCGGGGGTCTGAGGGAGGGGAGGGAGTAGACAAGGGCTGGGCAAGGGGGTTAGGGGAGGGGTTTGGGAAGGTCTGTATCACCTCGTCTTTGGTGGGGCCACCATCTCTACTCTCAATGTGAGTACACTGTTTACAATCAGAGGGGCAACGCCTACTCAGTCCGTCTGCGTTCCCGTGCAAATGTCCACTGCGGTGTTCTATGGTGAACTTAAACTCTGAGAGGGCTTCCAGCCATCTGGCTACTTGGCTCGAAGGTTCCTTTCGCTTGCAGAGCCACATGAGGGAGGCATGGTCGGTACGGACTCTAAAGGTTTGTCCGTAGAGATAGGGCTTGAAGTGTTTCACCGCCTTAACTACGGCTAACAACTCCTTGCGAGTGACACAGTAGTTTCGCTCTGGGGGGCTCAGCGTTTTACTGTAGTACGCTATCACCCGTTCTTCATTGTTCTGGATCTGGGACAGGACGGCGCCGACACCGTCGTCACTGGCGTCGGTGTCTAGGATATAGGGACTGTTGGCATCGGGGTAGCCTAGAATGGGGGCGGAGACCAGTCCTGCTTTGAGCAGCACAAACGCTTCTGCCTGAGGTTGGGCCCACTCCCAGGGGGTATCTTTACAAGTGAGTCTGGTCAGGGGCTTGGCTACGGTAGAGAACCGTGGGAGGTACTGGCGGTAATAACCTACAGTTCCTAGGAACGCTTGTAGTTCTTTAAGACAAGTAGGGGGGGGCCAATCACGTACTGCAGCAATCTTTTCTGGATCAGTGGAGACACCTCGCTCGCTAACAACGTGGCCTAGGTAGCGGACTTGAGATTGGAGCAGCTCACACTTGCTGGGCTTTAGTTTTAAACCAGCCGCTTGGAGACGCTGGAGCACTTCGGACAGTCGGTGGAGATGGGTGGGGAAATCGGGGCCTATGACGATGATGTCATCTAAGTACAGGAGGAGTGACTTCCAGTGAAGGCCGTGTAGCACCCTCTCCATGAGTCTCTGGAAAGTGGCGGGTGCGGAAGTTAATCCGAAGGGGAGGACTTTCCATTTATACAGGCCGGAACGGGTGGAGAAAGCGGATTTGTCGCTAGCATCCGCGTCCAGGGGGACCTGCCAGTATCCGCTCACTAGGTCTAGGGTGCTGAAGTAGCGGCTACCCGACAAAGCGTCCAGGCTCTCATCTATACGGGGCAGAGGGTAGGCGTCTTGTTGGGTCACTGCATTCAACCGCCTATAGTCTATGCAAAACCTCCACGATCCGTCTTTCTTTTTAACGAGTACCACGGGAGAACTCCAGGCACCATTGCTGGGTTCGATCAACCCTCTCTCTAGCAGTTTGGACACCTGCTCCTCGGCTTCTCGCTCTTTGTGGGGTCCTAATCTGTGGGGGTGTTGTCTTATAGGCTGGGCTCCGGGCTTCAGGGGGATGCTATGTGCCACAAGGTCGGTACGACCCATGTCGTGATCTCCTCTACTGAACACCTCCTCGTAGGAGTGTAAGAGCTGGGCCAGTTGGAAAGCTTCACTGGGGGTGTGGCAGTTGTCCAGGGCTTGGGTATATAGTGCCTGCAAGTGCTCGGGGACGGGGGAGGGAAGGAAAGTGGGGGGGATAGAAGTAGGGGGGTTCTCCGTCAACGGCAGCTCTATGTCACTGGCCTGTACACCTGTATACCGGCCTATAGTCTTTCCCGCTTTCAATTGTAACGGCTGACTAGTGGGGTTAAGGCATCTAACGAGCAGGTGGTGTTTGGTATCAGGGGAGTTGAGACTGGCGGCGAGGGGCGGGGAATCCGGGGTACCTTCTACTATACCGAGGGGGAGGTGTGAGGGGTTGGTAACTTTACAAAGCACCGTAGCCTCGGTATTCGGGGGGATGTGAGTGTCTCTTATGACTTGGACAGAGGTGGAGAGCATTCGTCCCTGTTGGTCAGTGCATGGAAGTTCTTGGCCATCTATTTCAATGACCGAACGATCAAATTTCATGTGACACTGGTGGGCAGTAAGAAAGGGCATGCCTAAGATGGCGTCTTCGTTAATCTGTCCGACTACGAATGTAGCATCCGTCTTTATGTCTCGCAGTCGAAGGGGCAGATGTAGGGTACCAAAGAAGGGAATATGGGATCCGTCCGCCAAAATGCCGTGGGTGTCGCTCTCTTGAAGGGCATCCCGGGTGGTAGGAGACAGCCGGTTAAACAGGTGCTGTGATAGCAGATTGGTGGTACATCCGGTATCAATGAGTATAGACACCGGCTTGCCTTCAATTCGACCGGGCAAGAAATAACTTGCCTTGTAGGGGCGTTCTGGCGGGGAGTAAAGAACGTCAGTGGGTCTGACGGCTGAGGGTCGGGGGGTAGGGGGTTGTCTCTCCCGAGGGCGGGAGGGGCGTATTTGGGTTCGGGGAGTAGGGGGGCTTTTGGGGTGAATCCCTCGGCTCAGAGATTGAGCTAGTTCAGACGGGTAATATAATTTGTGTCCATGACTAACGGGGTGTTGCTGACGAGACGGGCGGGGAAGGTCAGCACACAGGGGGGCCGGGGGTTGATATGCTTGGTTGTTATCCCAGACAGGCGGGGCAGACGGGTGGTAGTCTGTATCTTCAAGCTCTTGTAATGGCGCATACCGGTTGGCAGTAGGTAGCTGCCAGGGCTCTGGGGTTGGCACAGGATACCGTCTCTCTGGATGGGGAGGGGGGACCTGAGTCACAGGGTTATGTCGCTCTAGCCTTTCTATTGCCTTCCTATAATTCCGAGGGGCCCGGGGGCAGTTAGGGACCGGTCTCCCTACTGCGGGCGGCGCCCGTTTTTTGACGGTTGGTTAGGAAGGGGGGTAGGAGACGGCCAGGGTTTAGTAGGACAACTCCTCTGTAAGTGGCCAATGGCGCCACACCCCCAACACTGAGGGGGGTTAGGTGTGACGGGGGGGTAGGAGGGGTGGGGGACGGCCAGTTGTTGGGTTCGTTGCTGCTTCAGTCTCTGGAGTTCTTCCGACTGGAGCTTGATGGCGTCGGTGAGCAACTGCATGTTTTGCATCAGAGCAGCAAGGACGTCTGGGGACGGGGTAGCTGTCTGGTGGACTTGACTGAGCGGGGGGTTGGCTGGGGTTCTGCCACTGGGTGGTTCTAGCATGTCGTCTTCCTCCTCCACTACTCTGACTCGGGAAGGTTTGTCTTCAAATCCTGTCTTGATTTGGAGAAATTCACTGCCTGCTCTGACTGCTTCCTCGACAGTGTGGGGTTGTACGGCTAATAAATGTCGTTGAAGGTACGCATTGCCTATTGTGCTAGCAAAGGTTTCCAGTACCATTCGGTCAACTCTTCGGGGGGGCAGGTCATCATAAGCAACACGGACCAGTTTTTCAACTTCATTAGCGTGTTGTTGCAACGATGTTTTGGGGGAACGACGCAGGGTAATCAACTGGGCTTGGGCCTCTTTGGGGGTAAGTCCAAACCGTGCACGTAGGGCAGCAAAGATACCTTCTACATGGGGAGGGCGGCCACACTCAAGGGCGTCGTCTCTCAGTGCCTCTCGTAAGTGTAGTAAGGCAGTAGCTTGGCCCCAATCATTTGCATCGGCTACTTCAGTAAATCGAGTGATAAAATATTCCACATCGGCCGTGCCATCGTATTTGGGGGGTTTGAAGGGGGTTGGGTTGTGTCTTTGGGGGGTTGTACCAATCTTTGTAGGGCATCTGTCAACTCATCCAAGGCTACCGTTGGTTGAACTACAACGGGATTTCGGCCAGCGCTTCTTGCTCTCTGAGTGGCCATTGTTGATTGCGAGTTATGGGGTATAAAATGATTGCTTGTAACAGAAATCAGTATTCCGTGGATCCCGAATCGGGGTAGCTTCGGGATTGGGTGGATCCCGAATCGGGGTAGCTTCGGGGTAGAGGGGGAATGGCAGTATACAGGGTCAAGGTAACTTCGGGGTTGGGTGGATCCCGAATCGGGGTAGCTTCGGGGTAGAGGGGGAATGGCAGTATACAGGGTCAAGGTAACTTCGGGGTAAGGGGGAAGGGGAGTGATACAGGGTTTGGTATAACTTCGGGGTAGGGGGAAGGGGAGTGATACAGGGTTTGGTATAACTTCGGGGTAGGGGGAAGGGGAGTGATACAGGGTTTGGTATAACTTCGGGGTAGGGGGAAGGGGAGTGACACAGGGTTTGGTATAACTTCGGGGTGAGGGGAAGATGGCGGTAAGCAGGGTGAACAGGCTTGGTGTAGTTCCTAGCTATTTCTTCTGCTTTATTTTCTTTCTTCTTTCTCTCTCTTATTCTATCAATATCTTCTTACTTCTTACCTTCTCTCTATCCGTTGTGTCCTTGTTCTTCAGATATCCCACCGCTGCCACCAATGTAATAGATTTGCCTCTTCTATTAGCTACACAACGGATTCTCTACCTCTCTCTCTTCCACTCCTTTCTCTCTATCTCCAACGACGTTAGCAACTCACGAGTCCTCGACTCAAACGTAGTAGAAATGTATTTATCAGAATAGATGCTTTATTATTCACAAGTAAAAGGGTACTTAAACTTCAACAACTTTACAACAACTGCCTGCCCAAGGCACAGCAGCTCTATTTATAGAGAAAAAGGTACAACTTCGTTACCTTATTAGGCATGACAAATCATAATACAGAATACAAGGCAATTGCCAATGGTAACATATAATACATAATCATAACAATAAATAGTCCAATCATGTAGCAAGCACATGGTGTTTTGCCCTGGGCACTTATTGCCGCTCTTTTTGGTAGCTGGTAACCTTCCAGTCCTTATAAGGATAGACCATTTCCTATCCTGTGATTCTGGGAGAAGGAACGCTCCGATTTGGATTCTGATTGCTGCATCGTGTTCAGGAGACCTCAGGCTATCTGAATCAACATGGTTGGATCCCGGGTCGGGGTCGGGGTAGGTTCGGGGTAGGTTCGGGGTCAGTTCGGGATAGCTAATCTTACTATATATAGGGGGATAGGGTTTGGGGACAGTGATCCTGGGAGAAGGAACGCTCCGATTTCGATTCTGATTGTTGCATCGCGTTCAGGAGACCTCAGGCTATCTGAATCAACATGGTTGGATCCCGGGTCGGGGTAGGTTCGGGGTAGGTTCGGGGTCAGTTCGGTATAGCTAATTTTACTATATATAGGGGGATAGGGTTTGGGGACAACTGATATCCATTTTTCAGGGGATTCGGAGAATCTCCGGGGGGGGGGGGGGTAGAGTTCTGGGGGGGGATAATGACTTATGACTAAGGTCACCAGGGGTGTAAGGGGGGGGGGGGTTTGGGGGGGTTAACACTACTTATCACACAAATCTCCCACACATGGTCAGTCAAGAAACACTTTTTTTTGTCAAAAAGTCAAAACTATTTCAAGCAAACCAAAACATACGCATACCAAGATGACCGGCGCGTTGAGCCCTACATGTTGGTTTTTCCTACTAGTCTCTAGGACAAACGGTTAAGAATTTGTGTTTTTAGCCTTAGAACTTTCAGTCAAAAAACACTTTTTTGTCAAAAACTCAAAAAACTATTTCAAGCAAACCAAAACATATGCATACCAAGATGACCGGCGCGTTGAGCCATACATGTTGGTTTTTCGTACTAGTCTCTAGGACCAACGGTTAAGAATTTGTGTTTTTAGCAGTAGAACTGACTGTTGGTTATCATGGTCAGTCAAGAAACACTTTTTTTTGTCAAAAAGTCAAAACTATTTCAAGCAAACCAAAACATATGCATACCAAGATGACCGGCGCGTTGAGCCCTACATGTTGGTACTTTTTATTACTCTCTAGGACCAACGGTTAAGATTTTGTGTTTTTAGCAGTAGAACTGACTGTTGGTTATCATGGTCAGTCAAGAAACACTTTTTTTTGTCAAAAAGTCAAAACTATTTCAAGCAAACCAAAACATACGCATACCAAGATGACCGGCGCGTTGAGCCCTACATGTTGGTTTTTCCTACTAGTCTTTAGGACAAACGGTTAAGAATTTGTGTTTTTAGCCTTAGAACTTTCAGTCAAAAAACACTTTTTTGTCAAAAACTCAAAAATACTATTTCAAGCAAACCAAAACATATGCATACCAAGATGACCGGCGCGTTGAGCCCTACATGTTGGTTTTTCGTACTAGTCTCTAGGACCAATGGTTAAGAACTTGTGTTTTTAGCAGTAGAACTGACTGTTGGTTATCATGGTCAGTCAAGAAACACTTTTTTTTGTCAAAAAGTCAAAACTATTTCAAGCAAACCAAAACATATGCATACCAAGATGACCGGCGCGTTGAGCCCTACATGTTGGTATTTCGTACTATTCTCTAGGACCAACGGTTGAGAATTTGTGTTTTTAGCAGTAGAACTGACTGTTGGTTATCATGGTCAGTCAAGGAACACTTTTTTTTGTCAAAAAGTCAAAACTAGTTCAAGCAAACCAAAACATATGCATACCAAGATGACCGGCGCGTTGAGCCCTACATGTTGGTTTTTCCGACTAGTCTCTAGGACAAACGGTTAAAAATTTGTGTTTTTAGCCTTAGAACTTTGAGTCAAAAAACACTTTTCTGTCAAAAACTCAAAAAACTATTTCAAGCAAACCAAAACATATGCATACCAAGATGACCGGCGCGTTGAGCCCTACATGTTGGTTTTTCGTACTAGTCTCTAGGACCAACGGTTAAGAATTTGTGTTTTTAGCAATAGAACTGACTGTTGGTTATCATGGTCAGTCAAGAAACACTTTTTTTTGTCAAAAAGTCAAAACTATTTCAAGCAAACCAAAACATATGCATACCAAGATGACCGGCGCGCTGAGCCCTACATGTTGGTTTTTCCGACTAGTCTCTAGGACAAACGGTTAAGAATTTGTGTTTTTAGCCTTAGAACTTTCAGTCAAAAAACACTTTTTTGTCAAAAACTCAAAAAACTATTTCAAGCAAACTGAAACATATGCATACCACGATGACCAGCGCGTTGAGCCAAACATGTTGGTACTTTTTATTACTCTTTAGGACCAACGGTTAAGAATTTGTGTTTTTAGCAGTAGAACTGACTGTTGGTTATCATGGTCAGTCAAGAAACACTTTTTTTTGTCAAAAAGTCAAAACTATTTCAAGCAAACCAAAACATATGCATACCAAGATGACCGGCGCGTTGAGCCCTACATGTTGGTACTTTTTATTACTCTCTAGGACCAACGGTTAAGAATTTGTGTTTTTAGCAGTGGAACTGACTGTTGGTTATCATGGTCAGTCAAGAAACACTTTTTTTTGTCAAAAAGTCAAAACTATTTCAAGCAAACCAAAACATATGCATACCAAGATGACCGGCGCGTTGAGCCCTACATGTTGGTTTCTCGTACTAGTCTCTAGGACCAACGGTTAAGAATTTGTGTTTTTAGCAGTAGAACTGACTGTTGGTTATCATGGTCAGTCAAGAAACACTTTTTTTTGTCAAAAAGTCAAAACTATTTCAAGCAAACCAAAACATATGCATACCAAGAGGACCGGCGCGTTGAGCCCTACATGTTGGTTTTTCCTACTAGTCTCTAGGACAAACGGTTAAGAATTTGTGTTTTTAGCCTTAGAACTTTCAGTCAAAAAACACTTTTTTGTCAAAGACTCAAAAAACTATTTCAAGGAAACTGAAACATATGCATACCACGATGACCAGCGCGTTGAGCCTGACATGTTGGTACTTTTTATTACTCTCTAGGACCAACGGTTAAGAATTTGTGTTTTTAGCAGTAGAACTGACTGTTGGTTATCATGGTCAGTCAAGAAACACTTTTTTTTGTCAAAAAGTCAAAACTATTTCAAGCAAACCAAAACATATGCATACCAAGATGACCGGCGCGTTGAGCCCTACATGTTGGTATTTCGTACTAGTCTCTAGGACCAAGGGTTGAGAATTTGTGTTTTTAGCAGTAGAACTGACTGTTGGTTATCATGGTCAGTCAAGAAACACTTTTTTTTGTCAAAAACTCAAAACTATTTCAAGCAAACCAAAACATATGCATACCAAGATGACCGGCGCGTTGAGCCCGACATGTTGGTTTTTCCTACTAGTCTCTAGGACAAACGGTTAAGAATTTGTGTTTTTAGCCTTAGAACTTTCAGTCAAAAAACACTTTTTTGTCAAAAACTCAAAAAACTATTTCAAGCAAACCAAAACATATGCATACCAAGATGACCGGCGCGTTGAGCCCTACATGTTGGTTTTTCGTACTAGTCTCTAGGACCAACGGTTAAGAATTTGTGTTTTTAGCAGTAGAACTGACTGTTGGTTATCATGGTCAGTCAAGAAACACTTTTTTTTGTCAAAAGTCAAAACTTTTTCAAGCAAACCAAAACATACGCATACCAAGATGACCGGCGCGTTGAGCCCTACATGTTGGTATTTCGTACTAGTCTCTAGGACCAACGGTTGAGAATTTGTGTTTTTAGCAGTAGAACTGACTGTTGGTTATCATGGTCAGTCAAGAAACACTTTTTTTTGTCAACAACTCAAAACTATTTCAAGCAAACCAAAACATATGCATACCAAGATGACCAGCGCGTTGAGCCCTACATGTTGGTTTTTCCTACTAGTCTCTAGGACAAACGGTTAAGAATTTGTGTTTTTAGCCTTAAAACTTTCAGTCAAAAAACACTTTTCTGTCAAAAACTCAAAAAACTATTTCAAGCAAACCAAAACATATGCATACCAAGATGACCGGCGCGTTGAGCCCTACATGTTGGTTTTTCGTACTAGTCTCTAGGACCAACGGTTAAGAATTTGTGTTTTTAGCAGTAGAACTGACTGTTGGTTATCATGGTCAGTCAAGAAACACTTTTTTTTGTCAAAAAGTCAAAACTATTTCAAGCAAACCAAAACATATGCATACCAAGATGACCGGCGCGTTGAGCCCTACATGTTGGTTTTTCGTACTAGTCTCTAGGACCAACGATTAAGAATTTGTGTTTTTAGCAGTAGAACTGACTGTTGGTTATCATGGTCAGTCAAGAAACACTTTTTTTTGTCAAAAAGTCAAAACTTTTTCAAGCAAACCAAAACATACGCATACCAAGATGACCGGCGCGTTGAGCCCTACATGTTGGTATTTCGTACTAGTCTCTAGGACCAACGATTGAGAATTTGTGTTTTTAGCAGTAGAACTGACTGTTGGTTATCATGGTCAGTCAAGAAACACTTTTTTTTGTCAACAACTCAAAACTATTTCAAGCAAACCAAAACATATGCATACCAAGATGACCAGCGCGTTGAGCCCTACATGTTGGTTTTTCCTACTAGTCTCTAGGACAAACGGTTAAGA
>CALYOO010000483.1:0-28855 GCA_945261195.1 Cryptosula pallasiana
TGCAGTAATGAAAAAAAAATGGTAGTATTAGTTTTTTAGCAAAACTTCACTTGGTTCTTTTTTATTATTGTTGTTATTATTTATTACTAACTAATAGTAATAAACAATATAATTTATCGAATCATAGCCAATGTGCTACTAAAATCCTTTGACACCACACAGCTTCCCTAGCTAGCCAACAACTCTGTGATATCTTTTTTATATATTTATACAATATAAGAAAATAATAATAAAAACAGCCTGCAATGCTAAATTGCACTTAACAGCACACTGACTGCAACTGCCTCTGTGGGCGTGGTTTAACCAACGCCGATAAACTTTGAGTCGTGGAAATATATGCCCTTGTCGCCAATTATTTGTAGTAGCAACTCACAGAGATTTGGCAATATTTTGTCATGATTTGGAAACATATTATATATTTCAAAGATACTAGGTAAAAAGTGTGTAGGATAAACATGGATCAAGTAATAATATAGGTTGCGAAATATGTTACTAATCCTACAAACATGGCTCACTGTGATCACCATGGTGGTAGTTGTGGCGGCGGCCGCAATGATGACAACGATGATGTTGGTGATAGTGACAAAATAAAAGAGCAACTGCAACTGACCACAACAATGCATATTAATCATCATCATCAATAATAATAATACTGTAAACATAATCAGCAACTCAACTGTCACAATAATAAAGTGTAAAAAACTACATCATCACCGTGCAATAAATATAACAATTATATTGAATAATCATTGATTTTTTATTCAATAAGTAATACATTAAATTCAATTAATAGTGTATCACAGCGTTGCTGAGCAATCGATAATAATAATAATAAAAATAATTATAGGAATAGTTAATATTATAAGAAAGTAGTAGTTACTTAACTTGGTCTTATTATAATTGCTTATTAATGTTTATGGTTGTTGTTATTAAATAAAGGTGGCTAAAACTTGTCATTTTGGTTATTTATAAATCCAAATTAGATAATGTCAGCAGTTTATTATTTATTTTTCTAGGTATGGCTTTAAAAACAAAAAATTTTAGCAAATAATAATCATAAGTAATGGAAGCAACTGTTAAGGCCTTGCTACACGGTCGCATATTTGGTGCGTTATGCGTTGTGCAGTGTCAACGCACTAAAAGGGTAGGTGCTACACGAACGCAAGTTCTGTGCATTGAACTACGTTGCGTTGAGGAGTTGTATTATCTTAGCTGAAGTAATAACCAATAGTAGTAGTGTAGCTAGTTAGCCGCGGACTTGTTAGTAGTTTTAATTACTAGCGGTTGAATCAAAATCACTGAAGCGCGCCTAGCTGGATTCACTGTAGACTGCTTTAGCCAATCACAATCAATATTGCACGGCCCATCGGACAAAGCACAACGCATAATTTAAACATGTTAAAAGTTTGCAGATCGGACGAAACTGAGGGCAATTAGCAAAATGCGTTGACCTTTCGGAACTCTTGTGCGATAACGCACGGAATTTGCGATCGTGTAGCAAGGCCTTAACAAAGTTAGCAAAACTGATCACAGCTGCAAATAAAAACAGATTATTGAATAATTGTTTATTACTAAGTGCATAAAATATTCTTATCATTATAAGTTTCAGTTGATGCAAAATCCACATTTGCTTTTATTTTCTTAAAACTTTAAATTGGCAAATGATAGCAAGTGATGTTGTAGCACTTGAACAACAAACAATCAAAGATAGAGCTGCAAAAATATGGTGCAAGGACAGCAGGAGGAAAAAGTTAGTAGTTAATGCCAAGTCATTATTTTTTCGTTGCTTCAGTTAGTGTTGCACACAATGCAAACTCTCAGTAATTATTATGATTAATTACTACAATTATAATTAATAACTTTTTTGTTCCAGCCAATCAACTACAACAATCAATAAATTATCCTGCGTAACATTCGTTGCTGATTATGAATGATCTTCCTTTTTGTCTCCTGAAAGGCTTACAGCTTTGGTCAAGAAACTGAATTTGAATTGCTTATTGGCCCTGCGATAAATGCCTTGTTTGGGAATCTTGGCTAAAATCTGTAGTAATATGACTGCAAACTATATTGCCATAATTTTTGCACAAAACCATACTTGATTCATTCACCACAAAGTTTCACATCCTTTTGCTGCAAACAAGATTACCGTGTGATGGTGCAAATCCAGTAAAAAGCTCTAATTTTTAGGAACAAGTTTTTAATAGTACATGGTTTTCTGTTCCAGGAGTTAAAAACCAATCATTGAACTTTAGAAGCTGTTTTCATTCCATTTCAAAAAAATTAGCAATGTAGCTTTTACTTTTACTATCATTGCTCAGTGTTTATTTTTACTGCCATGTACAAAACACACAGCCAACCTAACTACCTATAAATTAATTATTTCATTACAGGTATTGCGTAAGTAGGTGGCCATTTGAAGCCTAATCTGAAAAAGGTTGTTACATGTGTTTATATAACCGTGAGACATATAAAGTTTTGAGGTTGAATTTTGCAGTATGGTATCGTAGGTACCGCAACTACGTACAGTACCGAAGTCCAAGGAAAGATAGATACCGAATCCAACACAAAACCGGAACCGAAAACTGCAGGTACCGCCAAAAAACTTACAGGTACCGAAACTGCACTGTAACTTTGGTACCGGCTCAGCACTAGTAAATACCCATATCACAAAACACAAGGTGTTCTGCATTGAATGATTTTTGTAAAAAAAAAAAATTTGAAACTTGAAATATTTTGCAATGTTATGCTCGAATACAATCACAGTACAAAAAATATAAGCATAAAATACACGGAAGCTGAAACAGCAGCAGCTGGATTACATAACAAGCTGATTACATAACTATCATATTAACACTAAAATGTGTCATAGACAAGTACTGTTATCACCAATTATTGTTATTGATAATAAATATTAATAGTCATAATGACTGGTGATGAATGGTAGTTGTTCTAGTAATAATAATTTGATTCAAGTAATACTTATTAATAGGGCTTATGGCTTAGGGCGGGCTTTTCAAGACGCACTTTGTGTGTAGAGTTGTTTTCTCATCAAGCATTGTAAAACTATTGAGAAAACTCACTCGCATCAACAAAACACCAATTGGTATCATGTAGAGGTCTATGGAGGTCTATGACAATGCCTTCGACAGAAGGGACTATCTGCATTATGATATTCTATAGTATATTACAGCAAGTAGTTTGTACCATTTTTGTTACTTTTTCAGTTCCAATCTAATTTTCAAAAATCTTAATTATTATTATTTAGTGCTTTTGATGTTTTTTTTTGGAAAGATAGCCGGTATTTTAGATTTAATTATTATCGTTGTTGTAAAAAAAACAACGCCAAAAATACAATTTGGGCAATGTTTTTTTCACCTAGTATTATCATGAAAGTATACTAATGTTATTGTTTGATAAATTTTTCACATGAAAATTATTATTTTGATAAAAAAAATTTCATTATTTCTTTTGATTTTGATGACAAACACTATCACGTGAATGCCAGTGTATACATAATAGCGAGCTTACCAAAGATAAAACAAATTGCTGACTTGAGAAAAACAGCTCCAAAACAATTAAAATTTGTTGCAATATCATTGTTTGCAATCAAAAGAGTCTCTGCACAAAACTAATATCTAGGACGCCCTATTTCTATGCGAACAAGCCAAATTTTTGAAAACTCGCTTTATAGCTCTATATAACTTGGTGCGCCTTCGAGAAAAAAAGGCTTCTTGGCAAGTGCTGACTGCATCTATAGGAATCGTCTTACTGATGAGAGGGCAACTCCAGATAATTTTTCTGAACACATTTCAGCCTCAGAAAGTTTAAATTAAATCAAATCCTCTTCAAATTAGGCGTCATAGGCCCTTTAACCATGCATGCTGTTCTATGATTATTAGTTTACAAATTAGTTGCAATCCAGTAATGCTATGTTGATCTAACTGGTACAATATTAAAATCGATCATGCATAAACTAAAATGATTCCGTAGATAAATTGAAATTTGGTGCTAAATTTGTTAATGGTAAATGTTAGAGGCAGAAATAGAGATGAAAAAGGTATTGTCCTCTCAATGAGATTCCCTGCAACCAACTCGGAGTTATGAGACAAAGATGAGAATATTAAGAAGTAGACTGCAGGCTAGACAACTTTTTACCTTCTAAGGACTGGAGACTTCCTTTCCTTGTGATTGGCAACAGCTACCAGAGATAAACGACACCATGTGCCTTTCTTTTATTGGGTATATTTGTTGTTACTGTATTGTTACATGTTATGCTACTCGTGGTAGTTATCGTTGACAGAAATTTGTAGGTTGTATATACGCTTGGAACAATCCAGAACAGCTGAGAGTTGTGGTACACATGTGTTGCTAAACAGTGTTACAGCTGTAAATGCTACTAACTTTTTATTCTTACGTATAACTGTGGTATTAATAGTAATAAATAATATTGTAACAATATAATATTGTACTCTAAGTACATTGAATATTGAGTTTTCAGTTTTTTACAACAAAGTGAAAAATGTAGTCTGCATTGAATACGAGTTTATCACTTTATTTCCATATGCAGAAAGCAAGGCTATTGCCGCTTGGTATTGGAAAATACTCCTCATTGTATTGAGCATTAAATAGGGAGCTATATTACAGCTGTAGAAACCTGGTAATGGAAAAATGGTGGCTTAAAGCGTTAGGGGCTTTGCTAGGTGTGTACAATAAAAGTAATAATTATAAAATATGATTTTCACCGACTCTCGCTAATTGAATTTTGTAATTAGAAAAACCTTTCCCGGATTGTAGAAACAAGAACAACAAATTAACTAGCCCTGGTTTTACTATCAATAACATGGACTGTGGTCCATAGAATATTATATTTACTACTTAGACAGTATGTTGCATACTCTACTATTGTGCTTGTCCATTCATACATTAACTGTTATATAATATAATATATGTAAATCACAGTCAGTGAGTATTTGATAGTAAAAGGTAAAAATATTACTTGCAATGCTAAAGATTGTTTATTATGAGTTATTTGTAGTCGTCTCCCTATGCACAAACATGTTCTAGAATAAAGTACACATTACATACCCATAATGCATCTATTATATTGTAGCCTTATTACTACTGTCAGTATTGAGAGTGTTATTGCTATTGAATACAAAGTTCATTCAGTGTTTGTGTAAATGCAAATACTGTTACTAAAAATTCATGTATGCTCAATTCTTGCTATCCCCATCTTAACAGTGGAAAGTTTACCCAGTCAGAGAAACATTCAATTATTTAAATTCTATAACACATGCGACATACTTTGCTGTGTGAAGATGCTGAAAACCTTATTGTTCAACAAAACTTAGCTCCACTTACTGAACAAACCATAAAGTGTTACTAACAATGATGAAATGCTTGCATTTCACCATTACAGCCCAAATATCATGATGTGCAGTAGAGCATAGGACGATACTGCTAGGGCAGTGAAAGGGATAACAGTACCAGCTCTTTAATTGACATATGAAAGAGAAGCCTCATTTTTGTTGCCTGCAGACGGATAGCAATCAAAGAATATGTGGGCTGTAGCAGCGATTGTTCAGCTGCTGCTTATAGGGTAGAAAGAGAAGGCAACTCTGTTTTGTAATAATGGAGAAGTTCACTAATGACAGCTATGCTAAATTAGGATAGAATGGCTTAATGAGCGAACATATTCTAACAATGCGGTGTCTATGCTGCTATGATATAATTAGGATAAGAACTCATTCTGCGCAGTGTGACTACTTCCTGCACATTCCGAGTTGGCTCTATTTCTCCAAAGCTCTGCTGCTTTACCAGGTGACCTCAAAAAGGCAGCCAGGGAGACATATATCGCCCAAAGATATGCAGCAAATTTTCTCATCTATGCACTCAAATTTACAGAATACGGTGTATCCGCAAAAAATTACAGGCCAGAACTCAACTCATCTATAGAAAAAATAACAACAACAATTCTAAATCATGTAGTGGAAAACAATCAGTACCATTGTACATAACGAAGTCAACAATTCAAACATCAAGTTTGTTTAGGGTTGATTGTCACCCTAAATTATTTTCATTGACATAATGAGATATTTTATTCTCACCCTATAAATACTGTAATAGATTTGTCTCTTCTATTAACTGCCACAACGGATTTTCCTCTCTCTCTCTTCCACTCCTTTCTCTCTCCAACGACGCTAACAACGCATGAGTCCTCGACTCAAATGTAGTAGAAGTGTGTTTATCAGTATAGATACTTTATTACATTCACAAATAAAAGGGGTGCTTATACTATAACAACTCTACAACAACTGCTTGCCCAAGGCACAGCAGCTCTATTTATAGAGAAAAAGGTGCAACTTCATTACCTTATTAGGCACAGCGAATGACAATACAGGATACAAGGCAATTGCCAATGATAATACATGATACAATACATAACAAATAAACAGTCCAACCACGTAGAAAGCACATGGTGTTTTGCCCTGGGCACTTTTTGCCGCTCTTTCTGGTAGCTGGTAACTTTCCAGTCCTTATAAGGGTGGACCATATCCTATCCTGTGATCCTGGGAGAAGGAACGCTCCGATTCTGTAAAGTGCATCGCGTTCAGGAGGCCTCAGGCTATCTGAATCAATGTAGTTGGATCCCGGATCGGGGTCCGGGGTGGTTCGGGGTAAGTTCGGGGTAGCTAATTTTGCTATATATAGGGGGATAGTGTTTTGAGACATTCGGTATCCATTTTCCAGGGGATTCGGAGTAACCCCGGGGGGGGGGGGGGGGTAGGGTTCTGGTGGGGTAAGGACTTATGACTAAGGGCACCAGGGGTGTAAGGGGGGGGGGTTTGGGGGGGGGGGGTTAGCACTATCTATCACACAAATCTCCCACATACTCCGCTTCATTAGCGACGGAGTCTCTAATTAAAATATATATAGACAAGAATAACTGAGGGGTGTGGGAGGATGGAAGAGTTGTCTCTCACTCGTTTTCTCTCTCATTCTTGGGCGGCGACTGGGGAGACAAAGATGGGTTGCCCGGGATGACCTTTTTCAGGGTGGTCCACCTATTCCGAGCCATGGTAGATTCTGAGTCACTCCCTGAGGTTTGGAGTGGCTTGGGGGAGTCTTTGATACATTGACTGTAGCTGCGCTGGGGAGGGGGTGTCAAGCTGGGGATATTGTTGGTTGTTAGTAAGTGGTTGGGGGGTAGGGGAAGAGGGGGAAACTCGTCTAGGGTGAGTAAGGGGGGTGACGATTCGTTAGGGGTTAGGGCCAGGGGATCGCAAGCAGTAGAAGGTTCCAAAACCCAGTCGTGGTGAGCAGTTAACTCATTATCTTGGCTGCTAGTAGCGACTTCTACTGGGGGGTTGGTAGGCAACAGCACCTCTTCTTGGTTACTGGGGGGGGGGGGGTTGACACGCAACTAAGCCGGCCTCGAGGAGTAAATCATTATTCTCTGGCTCTAGTTGAAAGGAAAGTTTGTCGTTGCGGGCCGTCAGTAGTAATATATGAGCAGATCTCCCTACCAAGTGTTTTTTTGTGGGGTCATAATCTGGGGTTATGCAATGGGTTACGACGTTGGATGGATTCGCCGAGTTTATATTGTATTTTATTTGAGGGGCATTTGAGTGGCATTTGAGTGGCATTTAAGTGGCATATGAGTTTTGATTATTTTTTACTTAATTTGAACTCATATGGCAGCTAGATTTTGAATGTATGGCATTCAAGTTTTGATAATTTTTTTACATAATTCGAACTCATATGGCATCTTGAGAGAGAGGAGAGAGAAGAGAGAGAGAGGAGAGAGGAGAGAGAGAGGAGAGAGGAGTTTTATCTACATTGAATAAATATATTGATCAAAAATGAAACATTATAAGATTATATACATTGATTACATAATAAGTAGGGAAAATCTTCCTATATAATATAGCTAGAGTCAGTAAATACTAAGTAATACAAAGCACTACAACTTGTAATGACAATCAATGCATACATACATACATATGGTATCTTGAGAGAAAGAAAGAGAGAGAGGAGAGAGATTTTTTAGTTTTCTATACATTCATGTATATATGGTTAATTATGTACATATTTATGGGTATATTTATATCTACATAGAGAGAGGAGAGAGGAGAGAGGAGATATATCTACATTGAATAAATATATTGATCAAAAATGAATCATTGTATGATTATATACATTTATTACATAATAAGTAGGGAAAATCTTCCTATATAATATAGCTAGAGTCAGTAAATACGCACATGTCCATATTCATGTACATGTGCATAAGTGGACATGAATACGTACATGTCCATATTCATGTCCATATTCATGTCCATATTCATGTCCATATTCATGTCCATTTATGTACATGCCCATATTCATGTCCATCTATGTACATACCTATGTTCATATTTATGTACATGTGCATGTCCAAATTCATGTCCATATTAACATTTTATAGCTATGTACAGAGGAGAGAGAAGAGAGGAGACAGAGAGAGATTTCTTAGTTTTTTATACAACCATGTATATATGGATAATTATGTTCATATTTATGGATATATTTATATCTAGATTGAATAATATACATTTATGACATAATAACTATATTGAATGCTACAAAATATGTTGGAAAATCACCAAATTGGTCCTCTAGATGGTTAAAATTTACAGTATTTGGGAAATAACTGCAAGAGAGGGGAGAGGAGTATTTGGAAGAGGAGAGAGGAAAGAGGAGAGAGAGGAGGCTTGAGTGTAAATATTTCTTTTAGTTATTTACATAATAAGTATATTGAATACTATAAAATATCTTGGAAAATAGTCAAATTAGACCTCTAGATGGTTAAAATTTACAGTATTTGGGAAATAACTACAATAAAAAACATTATGAATGTATGGCATTTAAGTATTGATAGTTTTTTACATAATTTGAACTCATATGGTATCTTGAAAGAAAGAAGAGAGGAAAAGAGGAGAGAGGAGGGGAAATAATTGCACTCAAATGAAAAAAATAAATGAAGCTAGATATTCATCTATTTGTATATATCCACAAGAAAACTGGGGTATTAGGTGAAATATTCTTTTATTCCATTCAATTTTCATTAATTTTATTTGAGTTGAAGTATTATTTACAATGGTTAGAAATTATTAAAATTACTGCTCGATCCTTTATCCAACACCTACAATAATTCTTAGTAATAGTAGTGTAATGAGACAGAGTAATAATCTACACACACCTTGTTCACTCTGTATGCTGTAGCACATGTTTTTCCTTTAGTTATCTGCAGTTACTTCAATTGGATCTTATCCAGATGTTTTATAGTCTTTGCTGCTACTGCGTTTTGTCTCAAACAAGAGTCCAAAGTAGGCATTGTGTCTACAAAATACAAAAAAACTGATTGTTACAATTGATTCATTTTTTTTCATTGGCTTTATCTACATAAAGTAGCGAAGAAAAAGTTTGTGTGAGTATGAAACTATGTAGTAAAGATAAATTTATATCTAGGTTCAATTAACATTAAATAATCACTTATTATTTTGTTAATAATAAATATTTAGAGTCAGTTACTTTACAGTTTTTTATACAACCATGTATATATGGATAATTATGTACATATTTATGGATATATTTATATCTAGATTGACATAATAACTATATTGAATGCTACAAAATATGTTGGAAAATCACCAAATTAGTCCTCTAGATGGTTAAAATTTACAGTATTTGGGAAATAACTGCAAGAGAGGAGAGAGGAGTATTTGGTAGAGGAGAGAGGAGAGAGGAGAGAGAGGAGGCTTGAGCGTAAATATTTCTTTTAGTTATTTACATAATAAGTATATTGAATACTATAAAATATCTTGGAAAATAGTCAAGTTAGACCTCTAGATGGGCTTTTCAACTAGTGGTAAATAACTGTTTATTATTTATTTTAAAAATAAATAATTAGAGCTTTCTACTAGTGTTAAATAATTATCGATTATTTTTTACCTTATCACCACTTAGAGCCAGATGATTCAATTAACTAAAGACAAATAATTATTTTAGCATTTTTTACTTTGATGCTGGATGGTCTCCTAGTAGCTGTAGTAGATGATGCTTCTCCGCTTGCTATTGAAGAACTGGATGCTTTCTGTGTGAAAACAGTGGCTCTTAAATAGCTAAAGTCGCACTGATTAAACCTTATGAATCAGCATTTTTTCCAATGCTTTCGCGGGAATAAAAACTGTTTATTCCCGCGAAAGCAAGGGTTTCCATTCGCGTGAAAATAAATTATTTATTCCCGCGAAAGCAACGGTTTCTATTCGCGTGAAAATAAACTATTTATTCCCGCGAAAGCAACAGTTTCTATTCGCGTGAAAATAAATTATTTATTCCCGCGAAAGCAACAGTTTCTATTCGCGTGAAAATAAACTATTTATTCCCGCGAAAGCAACAGTTTCCATCCGCGTGAAAATAAATTATTTATTCCCGCGAAAGCAACGGTTTCTATTCGCGTGAAAATAAACTATTTACTCCCGCGAAAGCAACAGTTTCTACTCGCGTGAAAATAAACTATTTATTCCCGCGAAAGCAGCAGTTTCCATTCGCGTGAAAATAAACTATTTATTCCCGCGAAAGCAACAGTTTCTATTCGCGTGAAAATAAATTATTTATTCCCGCGAAAGCAACAGTTTCTATTCGCGTGAAAATAAACTATTTATTCCCGCGAAAGCAACAGTTTCCATTCGCGTAAAAATAAATTATTTATTCCCGCGAAAGCAACGGTTTCCATTCGCGTGAAAATAAATTATTTATTCCGGCGAAAAAAACGGTTTCTATTCGCGTGAAAATAAACTATTTATTCCCGCAAAAGCAACAGTTTCTATTCGCGTGAAAATAAACTATTTATTCCCGCGAAAGCAACAGTTTCTATTCGCGTGAAAATAAACTATTTATTCCCGCGAAAGCAACGGTTTCTATTCGCGTGAAAATAAACTATTCATTCCCGCGAAAGCAACAGTTTCTATTTGCGTGAAAATAAATTATTTATTCCCGCGAAAGCAACGGTTTCCATTCGCGTGAAAATAACTTATTTATTCCCGCGAAAGCAACGGTTTCCATTCGCGTGAAAATAACTTATTTATTCCCGCGAAAGCATTGGGAAAATTGCTGATTCATAGGGTTTAATCAGTGCAACTTTAGCTATTTAAGAGCCACTGTTTTCACACAGAGTGCATCCAGTTCTTCAACAGCAAGCGGAGAAGTATCATCTACTAAAGCTACTCGGAGACCATCCAGCATCAAGGTAAGAAATGCTAAAATAATTATTTGTCTTTAGTTAATTAAATCATCTGGCTCTAAGTGGTGATAAGGTAAAAACTAATTGATAATTATTTAACACTAGTAGAAAGCTCTAATTATTTATTTTTAAAATAAGTAATAGACAATTATTTAACACTAGTTGAAAACCTCAACTAGTTGCGATACGGAGTTGTCCTCCATTTTAGCCTCTAGACATAAATTTAACTTTACTAGATAATTTTTTACCCATAGTGTCTAAGCTGTTCGCTCGCAAGAACGCAAGCTGTGTCATTGACAAATCTGTCTGTTTGTCCAAGCGATTTCAATTATTTATTAATAAAAATATGAACCCTCAACTGGAATTCACTCCTAGGTAATTTATCTTTACTAGATACCTTTATGATCTTTAAAATTAATTACAAAAAATTAAACAAAATATTTGTCTTTTTTCAGAATGAATACTCAAGACCTTTGCCTATCTTTGATATGCCAGAAAGTCAATTGGTGGTTGATGAACCGGAATCCCAACAAGATTTTACTTCATTCACATATCTGCTACTAGGAGAGCAACCAGCATCAAGGTAAGAAGTGCTAAAATAATTATTTGTCTGTAGTTAATTAAATCATCTAGTTGTTTGGAACTAGTTTTTTATTATTATTTTATTATTTAGATCACTACAATCACTAGGAGGACTCTAAGTAGAGTTAAGGTAAAAAGGCTCTAATTATTTATTTTTACAATGAATAATAACTGTTTTATGCTGATAATGAAGTAAAATAATACAATATTGAACGTTTTAATCATTTTTTGGTTGTTAAGTTCAAAATCGACCTGTAGTTCAAGACATCATTTAATATGTTAACCTATTAATTCTCTCGGACATACGGCAATTCTGTCAATCAATGTCAAAAAACTGCGATCTTGAGCGGAAACAGGATAGGTTCCATGAGCATAAAATTATCTAGGAGAGATACTTCTATGGTCAAGAGAACGACTCCATATCGTAATATGAGGATAACTCCATAGTGCAACTAGTTGAGTTCTTCAACTAGTGTTAAATAATAATTTTAATCACTTACCTTAATACAGAAAGTCTCCTAGTAGTTGTAGTAGATGTTGATACTTCAGTCACTGTTGTTGGAGTGGATGCTTTCTGTGTAAAAGCGATGCTTCTTATATAGCTAGGTTGTACTAGGTTGTACCAGGTACCGATTGACACGAGCTGATTCCAATGAAAAGCCTTTATAATATATAAGGTCTTTACGCGGAAAACTCACGCGAAAACTAAAAAAAAACAAAACATTCTTCGCGGGAGTTTTCCGTCTTATATGTTATAAAGGCTTTACGCAAAAAAACTCACGCGAAAACCAAAACTATATAACAACTTTTTCGCGGGAGTTTTCCTTCTTATGCGTTATAGCAGCTTTATGCAAAAAACTCACGCAAAAACGGAAAAATAAAAAAACTTCTTCGCGGGAGTTTTCCTTCTATGTACTATAAAGGCCTTACGCGGAAAACTAACGGTAAAAAACTTCCGTGAGTTTTCTGCATAAAGCCTTTAGTAGTAATATATGAGCAGATCTCCCTACCAAGTGTTTTTTTGTGGATTAGACCTTGGGGTTGAGGCAATGGGTCACGACGTTGGATGAATTCGCCGAGTTTATATTGTATTTTACTTGAGGGGTACTTGAGTGGCATTCGAGTGGCATTTAAGCGGCATTTGAGTTTTGATTACTTTTTTACTTAATTTGAACTCATATGGTAGCTAGATTTTGAATGTATGGCATTCAAGTTTTGATAATTATTTTACATAACTCAAACTCATATGATATTTTGAGAGAGAGAGAGGAGAGAAGAATGAGGAGATATAACTACATTGAATCAATATATGATTATATACATTTATTACATAATAAGTAGGAAAATATTCTTGTATAATATAGCTAGAGTTAGTAAATACTAAGTAGTACAGAGCACTACAACTTGTAATGACAATCAATATATAGTATTTTTCTTTACAATGTAGTCATACAGAGCACTACAACTTGTAATGACAATCAATGCATAGTCTTTGGAGAGAGGGGAGAGGAGAGATGAGAGAGAAGAGAGAGGAGAGAGATATTTTAGTTTTTTATACATTTATGTATATATGGATAATTATGTACATATTTATGGATATATTTACATTTACATTGAATAATATACATTTATTACATAATAAGTATATTAAATGCTATAAAATATGTTGGAAAATCACCAAATTAGATCTCTAGATGGTTAAAATCTACAGTATTTGGGAAATAACTGCAAGAGAGGAGAGAGGAGTATTTGGTAGAGGAGAGAGTATGTTGAGAGAGAGAGAGGAGAGATAAAAAGAGGAGAGAGGAGAGAGGAGATATATCTACATTGAATAAATACAGTGATTAAAAATGAAACAATATGTGAATATATACATTTATTGTGTAATAAGTAGGGAAAATCTCATACAATATAGCTAGAGTCAGTAAGTATTAAATAATACAAACTTAGGAAGGAAGACTTCTGTTCTATGTACTTTTGATTCCATAATGAACTAAAATAAAAAGTTATGTATTAGTATAGAATGGTTAAACAGAAATTTAAAACAACTACAAACTCTTACTAAATAGTACTTTTTTATTAATTATTACCTTATCATCAAAAATTGACTGTTAATCGGATGTTTCTGTAGCTTGTCGTGTCTTACGTTGTTGAGTCCTTACCCTTCTAGCTTGTCTTTGAGCGGACTGTCGTTGCATGTTTCTTCTTTTTAGAGCAAGTTCTTTACGAGCACACTCGATAGAAATTGGTGTGTTTACCTGTTCTAGTTGATATTGTCGTTGTTGTAATACATAACGTAATCTCTGAATGTCTGATGTAACATCATTCCCTAAGAGCTTTAATGTTAGAAAAGATTCAGTTCGAAAACTATTTAGCTGCTCTATCAAGTCTTTCTGTATGAATTTACAATTGTTTGAGATAATTCGCACTCTCTCTTCAATTTTTTTATTGCATATGTTTTGTAGAAGTATCAAGTCCTCTTGAGTCAAAGATTTAGGCTGAGTTTCTGATTCTGTGTTGTTAACTATTTCCATTTTTTTGTCATTGAATCTGAAAAAAACAAAAAAAACAGATGATTAATTTTGTTCAGTTGTTTTAGTATAATAAATAATATATGAGTAAGAACCGTAATTTATTAAGTTTTTACCTTGATGCTCTTCTAATAGCTGTAGTAGATGTTGCTCCTCTGTTAGTCTCTGTAGAACTGGATGCTTTCTGTGTGAAAACTATGGCTCTTATATAGCTAAAGTTGTACTGATTAAACCCTATGAACACCATCTCGTGTCAACCTCTATGAATCAACATTTGTTCACGCGAAGGAAAGTCAATGCTTTCGCGGGAATAAATGAATTATTTTCACGCGAATACAAACCAATGCTTTCGCGGGAATAAATAAGCTATTTTCACGCGAATGGAAACCGTTGCTTTCGCGGGAATAAATAATTTATTTTCACGCGAATAGAAACCAATACTTTCGCGGGAATAAATAATTTATTTTCACGCGAATAGAAACCAATTCTTTCGCGGGAATAAATAATTTATTTTCACGCGAATAGAAACCAATGCTTTCGCGGGAATAAATGATTTTATTTCCCGCGGATGAAAGTCAATGTTGTCGCGGGAATAAATAGTTTATTTTCACGCGAATAGAAACCAATGCTTTCGCGGGAATAAATAATTTATTTTCACGCGAATAGAAACCAATGCTTTCGCGGGAATAAATGATTTTATTTCCCGCGGATGAAAGTCAATGTTGTCGCGGGAATAAATACTTTATTTTCACGCGAATGGAAACCGTTGCTATTCGCGTGAAAATAAAGTATTTATTCCCGCGAAAGCAACGGTTTGTATTCGCGTGAAAACAAAGTATTTATTCCCGCGACAACATTTACTTTCATCCGCGGGAAATAAAATCATTTATTCCCGCGAAAGCATTGGTTTCTATTCGCGTGAAAATGAAATATTTATTCCCGCAAAAGCAACGGTTTCCATTCGCGGGAAATTAAATCATTTATTCCCGCGAAGGCAACAGTTTGCATTCGTGTGAAAATAAAGTATTTATTCCCGCGAAAGAATTGGTTTCTATTCGCGTGAAAATAAATTATTTATTCCCGCGAAAGCATTGGTTTCTATTCGCGTGAAAATAAATTATTTATTCCCGCGAAAGCAACGGTTTCCATTCGCGTGAAAATAGCTTATTTATTCCCGCGAAAGCATTGGTTTGTATTCGCGTGAAAATAATTCATTTATTCCCGCGAAAGCATTGACTTTCCTTCGCGTGAACAAATGTTGATTCATAGAGATTGACACGAGATGGTGTTCATAGGGTACAACTTTAGCTATATAAGAGCCATCGTTTTCACACAGAAAGCATCCAGTTCTACAGCGACTAACAGAGGAGCAACATCTACTACAGCTATTAGGAGAGCAACAAGGTAAGAAGCACAAAAATAATTATTTGTTTTTAATTAATTGAAACATCTAGGTTTTTGAATCTTAGTTTTTAAAAACAATCTTTTAATAAAACAATAATTTCAGTATATTTACATCATTAAACTAAGTTCTTTTACTTTTTGCAGGTATGATGACATCACACTCCAAAGCACTTCCTAAGCTCCATATTGAACCAACCACAGCTACCAACAACACTAACGCTATTTCCACTACAACCATCATTTCCACCACCAATGGCATTCACATTGATGATAAAAGATCCAATCCTAACACCTTTAATGATACATCTTCTCGCTCAAACACCAATACTCATGCTGATATAGCAATGAAACATCATGTAGTTTCAGCTGCCTCTCCTTTGAGTCCCACACCGGACTACACATATCTGCATGAGAACAGTGAAGTCAAACGAACGGAGGATATCAAAAAACCGACAGTGACATTATCTCGAGCTTCAATTTCCTTTTTATTCAGCAACAGCAAGAATAATACCGTAAACAAACTTAGAGAGTTTGAATTGCTCGAGATGGCTGGAATAATGACAGGAGCTATGCAGAAAGGAATGTTGGAAATCGGAAATTTTGTGAGTTTGTTGGATTTACCAATTCCTACGATATTGGAGGTTTTCGATGTTAATTACGTTGAAGATTATGGTATATTGGACTATGAATATGTTTTAAAAAACAATCATCGAATTCGAGTCAAGTCACTGATTGACAAAGAACTTACGGTGGAGCTACAGGAACTCGATCCCGGCTCTTCACAAATCCTAGTGTACATGGGAAAGCTAGAAGAAAATCAACCCGATCTGCGTATTGTAGGAGATAATCATCATCAAGGGCTAAAACAACGAGTTATAGCCAAAATCTTGAGAAAAAAATCATTGAAACAGTTGCAAGCATACTTTGATATTATCACTTTCGATAATATTCCTGTCAACACTCTTCTGACATTCACTAGACTTTCAGTTTGGAAAAATTTGAAGTCGAAGCAGCGAAAACGAAAACAAGATACATCACCTTTACGTATCACTCACACTGTCACTTACAGATACATGATGAATGACGGATCTTTGATGACTGGGAAGATTGTTGTCCCTCCTGAGAACGTTTTGAAGATCAAAAATCATGAATGTGGTATGATCCACTATAAAAGTACGATGACAACTGAAAGCGGCACAAAGAAACACATTCTCACGATTCTGAGTGTTGAAGAAGCTTTGATGCTTCTATCTACTTCAAGTGAAAAAGAAGGAATAGCTTTCAGACTTTCTCTATTTGATGATGCTGAGCTGATGAAAAGTTATGATGATGATGTTGCTGCTGATGATGCTGCTGATGATGATGATGATGACGATGATAACATTGATGCTTATACTGATGAAGAAGATGATAATATGACGGATGATGGGTCTGAAAACAAAAAATTTGAGGAAAAAGATGAAGTTGTCAACAATGATAGTGAGAAAAGCAATGAAGATGACAATCACATTTCAAGCGAAGCTAGCAGGATTTCAATATCGGAAATTTAATTAAGGTATGTTAATCTTCACTAGTAATAAGTAACTACTAATAGCCGTATTTTTTCACCATAGTATAACGTAGTTGTTATAACGACATCTATGTATGCTTTTAGATAGAATACGTGTACAAGTGAATGACCGTCGGCTCGCCAAATCTATCAGCAACAACTCATGAACATTAAATTATATATTATTTGTATTGTGCAATAATTTGTATATATTTAGTGTAATAAAGTATTTTATTCATGTTTAACATTAGTAATTTAGCCAATTTGTAAAACTTTCGGGGTTACAACTCTAAAATGTTACAAAATTTCAATGTTCCGACACAAAAATAAATATTTCAAGTTATCGTCTCATTTTTCAAAAATGTTAAGACAACTCCCATTTATAATTTCTAAACTTCGTTTTTGAAAAAATATGTAAAAGTTGTCGGCACATTGTGTCAAAATGGTAAGACAACTCCGCTTTTGCACAAAAAAATTGTGAAAAATGTTTTATAATTTGTTTGAGAAACCAAAACAGTAGAAGACTTTTTACAACCACAAGCATTATACTTTAGGTTTTACAGTTTTGTGAATTGGGTGTTGATAGTTTGTCACGATATGACATAATAATTAAGTAATTATAGTCTTTTTCATAACAATGCTATAGATTCAGTAATACAGATGTGAAATTTACTGTTTCATCACTTGGATGCAGTTTGAAGGTAGTTGATGTAATATTTATTTTGTAATATTATGCAAAGTAATACAGTAAGAATGAAGCGTATGGAGTTCTCAACCACAAAACAAATAAAAATAATGCTTTAGGTAAACTAATGACAGAACAATTCTACATGAAGTGTATACATATGAATAAAGTATTCATAAAAAACACAGACTATTGTCTGTATATATAATATATATAGAGAGTATTTATAAAAAAACATCCTATTAACTATATATTTTGTGGTAAGAAATTATAAAATAGGATAGTTGCATAAAACCTATTCCAGAGCCATGATAATAATAAAAAATATAGTGAAATAAAAATTTTAAAACTCACCTAAGAGTGCAGTTAATACAAGAATTTCTTCTTGAGAAAAATCTGAATTTTTTTGCATTTTCTGTCTAATAGACGCTAATTTCAATTTAACACAATCATTAAAACCCTTTTTTTTCAGTCCATCTTTTATATTCAAAATTAATTTAAGTGAAGTTATATCAATCTTTTGGCTTTGTTTTAAATCTACTTGAGTTTGTGGGTTATCTGTTGTATTAGATTCTAAAACACTGGTTTTTGGACTGCACTGTGAACTAGCAACAGAAATTAAGTCATTATTACTTTCTTCAGTTTCTGAAAAATCAGAATCTGAAGATATAAGTGCTCTCATTTTTTTACGCTGGGTTTTAAGTAAAAGCTTTCGATCTCCAGCAACCGGTTTTTTAGCTATTGCCAACCATTTACACCCTAATCCCTCAAAATCTAAATCGATGTTTCCAGAAAAATAACCTTCTATTGGATAGAGATATACTAACATAAAATTTTTGGGAAAAGTAATGTTCATAACTAACTCAGAATATTTTTTATTAATAAATAAAACAAAATTATCATAACTAGCAATATCAACAACAAAAAACATTTTAGTTTTCAAAATACAAGTATGTTGCTGGAGTTCTCTCAAAGTTGTATGTGATTTTCCGCATAAACAATAAAAAATAAACAAGTGAGCAAAAAAATGTCTTGAAAGAACTCGGCCAGGCTCATGCATCTTCCCTAATTTAAACTTCTTACCACAAAATATACACGAAATACTGTCTTTTTTTTCTTTCAGTGCTTCGCTCAGAGTCTTTGTACAATACGATATCAATAACAACGAAAGCACTGAAAGAAAATAGCTTGTGTTTTTGTTATCGATATCTACAAGCAAAATAAACAAATTCTCATTATATATATATAGATAACTGTCTTGAGTATGGTATATGTATATAAAGATAACGCATATCACTTACACTTGAAGCACTCCTTATCATCTTTTATCTCTCCATCTATAACACTTCTCCTTCTGTACTGCTCTAGCTGCAGGTTCTCTGCTTGAACTAAAATAGAAAATATGAATGTAATTATGTTAGTTTTTGAAAAAATTTATTAAAATTGAATGAGTATGTAGTAAATAATATTTTTATCATACTTACATTCAAATGTGTGGCGATCATAGGAGAGAAATGATTCATCTTTCCCTACATAGCATGCGCTTGCAATGAATCGTGTAGATGTTTTCTCTACAAAAATAACGTAGTAAATGTAGAGTCGTTATTATTTTACCTACAGAAAAATTTACATTTTTCATAATACAGAAAAATACTTACTCATAGCAATGTGCGTGGTAGGCTTGGTCTTTTTTGGCTTCTCCGTTTCCTTAAAACATTCTTCCAACCACCTCATTGTTTCATCATCGGTAGAGCTTAATAAAGCAATAAATCAAGATTGTGATTAATTAAAAACTCTATATAATACAGTTGAATAATAAAGTTTCAATAATATACTTACATGGCACTGAAATCTATTTCGTCTATATTTAGTTCTAATGCATCATTTGAGGATGTAGACCTACAAGTAATATATATATATATATACATTTGTATAAATTTATAAATGTAACTGCAACAAAATTGTAAAAGATAGTATAAATAACTTACTCATTTGTTGTAGGGATATTGCTAGCCATTGTTGTTTTGCAGAGTAATACTTAGAATGAAGTATAAATGAAAACTGATACTGTTTAAAAAAATAGTTTCTCTTATATACAAAACATTGAAGTCATTTATCAAGATTAATTTGTAGACTGATTTTCTGATTATTACTATGATAAATGATATTGTTTTTTAAAAAAGTGGAAGACGATTAGGAAGTTGGTTAAAAAAATAGGAAGATAGAGATTAAATAGTTTAATAAGCTTAACCACCACAAACACCCCTGTAAACTGTCTTTCCATCTAGCTAAAATTTTTGAATGTAGAGCGTTGGATAAACAAATTTTACAACCTCTTTTAAATACAACTAGCTAGGATGAAACTTACATTTCATTTGAATGACAACTCACATCCTTCAAACATATTTTTATAGCAACAATTTTCATATAGACACATCAACAGCAAAACAATGATGCGGTGTAGTTCCATCTTTATATCATCAGACAGTAAATTAATATGTGAGAGCTTCAATTATAGTTTACACCATTAAGTATGAGTTCGGAATGTAATAAAATACTTTACAGGTACTGATAGCATTTAATAACTAGTTCAATTGCAGTTTATTGATATACTCTACTATAACACACACTACCACAAACAATCATATAGACACATCATCAGCAAAACAATGATGTAGTGTAGCTCCATCTTTATATCATCAGACAGTAAATTAAAATGTGAGAGCTCCAATTATAGTTTACAACATTAAGTATGAGTTAGGAATGTAATAAACACTTTAAAGATATCTGATAGCATTTAAATATGTATATGTAACATATAACTCTTGATTTATTAGACAAAACAGCTTCCTAAAAATAGAAAATATACTATGTATGTTGATACATTATTTGTATTTCACACAAAAAACAATGAGATATTTTAAAAAAAGTAACAGTCTAACTAATAAAACAAGTGGATAAAGTCATGCTTTGCTCATGTTTTTTAGACGATAGCGGAGATAACTAGGATTAAAAGTAAAACCACAAATCCGTTTTGGTGGAAGGCTGTATCTATATTAACTAATATGTAATGAAACAATAAAAAACAGGAGATAGATGCAATCAAGTTCTCTTCCTTTTTAGGTTGAATTCGACCTATAATTCCATCATCTATGGATGTTTGTTGTTTTTGTTTTAAATAGAAATAGCATGATAATAAATAGTGCTTAGGTGTAACTAATGACTTTTCTCGAGCGACACACTTGATATTAAAAAGATCAAAACATATAGGATTAAGCGAGATGATGATTAATGTCTTTTCTGGAATGAGTTTATTATTAAAATGACACTTGCGGGGCACTTGCGTTATATTATAATTAATTACTTTTTAAAAATGAACTGGTAACATTACGTCGACTGAAATAATACCTAAAACGTCTCGCATAAATTTTGATCTGACTGAAAATGGACTGAAAACCTTCAAGGTGCGTAAAAATTATCGTAACTCGCTATAGCGGATATTCTAAGAAATATTTATTTTCTCGTTGGTAACTTGACGTAAAATATTTTGTAACGGATGTCACACGATCTCAATCGATTTTTTTCAACTTAAACGCTTAGTTACTCGTAAACATTTGATACTCGCTTGATTTCTTTGATAACAGTAATATCCCAATTGTGTTTATCGTAAATATTTCAAAAACGGATATTGCGCGTTTCAGTTGGTTTTTCCTACTGAATCACTTAGTTACGCGTAAATATTTGAAAATTGTTTGAATTTTTCGTTGATAAAACATGTTGCAAGTATCTTTTAACAAATATTACCCAATTGTGTTTATTGTAAATATTTCAAAACGGATATTGTGTGCTTCAGTTGATTTTTCCTACTGAATCACTTAGTTAATCGTAATTATTTTGAAAATTGTTTGATTTTTTCGTTGATAAAACATGTCGCAAGTATCTTTTAACAAATATTACCGTAATTTCAATCAGTTTTCTTTACTAGATTACTTAGAAACTCATCAACATTCATAATTGCTTTTATTAATAGTTGTTGCAAAGCAATGTTGTATTTAAATAATATTACTTCAATTCCAACCAACTTCCTTACTGAATTACTTAATTACTCCCCAGTATTTCATAATTTCTTTCACTAATAATTACAAAGTAATATTGTAAATATATAATGGAGTAGATACCCAGGGCTGATACTCCTTCAAATATACCCACCTGGCTAAGCCAACACTTAAAAAATATGCAACTGCATACCAATTTAGTGCGTATTCTGGAATTGAGAACACTTTACAACAATAGAGTGTAGTATGTAACATGTAACACTTGGTTCATTGGGTAAAATACCCCCTAAAGTAGCAAATCCACTATGTGTGTACCTTGCACAAAAACACCCCCTAAAACTTGTTTTTAGGCTGAGCCTTATGGGTTATTTTAGGGGGAGTATCAGCCCTGGGAGTAGATACTAAATTGACACAAATTTTTTTCATATGAATTTAAAACTTAACTAATGTAGTTTTTTTACCAAACATCAGTACATCAAAAACATTATTGTAAAGGTATATTATATAGGAAGATTTTCCATACTTATTATGTAATAAATGTATATAATCATATAACGATTCATTTTTGATCAATATATTTATTCAATGTAGATATATCTCTTCTCTCCTCTCTCCTCTCTTTCTTCCTCTCTCCTCTCTCTCTCCCTCTGTCCTCTCTCTCTTTCTTTATCTCAAGATACCATATGTATGTATACATTGATTGTCATTACAAGTTGTAGTGCTTTGTATTACTTAGTATTTACTGACTCTAGCTATATTATATAGGAAGATTTTCCTACTTATTATGTAATCAATGTATATAATCATATAATGTTTCATTTTTGATCAATATAGTTATTCAATGTAGATAAAACTCCTCTCTCCTTTCTCTCTCCTCTCTCCTCTCTGTCTTCTCTCTCCTCTCTCTCAAGATGCCATATGAGTTCAAATTATGTGAAAAAAGTATCAAAACTTAAATGCCATACATTCAAAATCTAGCTGCCATATGAGTTCAAATCAAGTAAAAAAATAATCAAAACTCAAATGCCTCTTAAATACCACTCAAATGCCACTCAAATACCTCTCAAATGAAATACAATATAAACTCGGCGAATTCACCCAACGTCGTAACTCATTGCATAACCCCCCAAGACCAGATCCACAAAAAAACACTTGGTAGGGAGATCTGCTCATATATTACTACTGCCTTTATAACATAAAAGAAGGAAAACTCCCGCGAAAGAATTGTTTTGTATTTCCCGTTTTCGCGTGAGTTTTCCGTGTAAAGCCTTTATAGTGTATAGAAGAAAAACTCCCGCGAAGAGAATTTTTTTACTGTTCAACTTTTCGCGTGAGTTTTCGCGTAAAACCTTTATGACTTATAAGAAGGAAAACTCCCGCGAAGAATTTTTTTTTAGTTTCGGCTTTCGCGTGAGTTTTCCGCGTAAAGACCTGCTTATATATTATAAAGGCTTTTCATTGGAATCAACTCGTGTCAATCGGTACCTAGTACAACCTAGCTATATAAGAAGCACCACTTTTACACGGAAAGCATCCACTTCAACAACAGTGACTGAAGGATCAACATCTACTACAACTACTAGGAGACTTTCTGTATTAAGGTAAGGAATAATAAATAACTATTTAACACTAGTTGAAGAACTCAACTAGTTGCACTATGGAGTTATCCTCATATTACGATATGGAGTCGTTCTCTTGACCATAGAAGTATCTCTCCTAGATAATTTTATGCTCATAGAACCTATCCTGTTTCCGCTCAAGATCGCAGTCTTTTGGCATTGATTGACAGAATTGTCGTAGGTCCGAGAGAAAAAATAGGTTAGCCTTAAATGACATCTTGAACGACAGGTTGATTTAGAACTTTACAGCCAAAAAATGATTACAACTTTCATTATTGTATTGTTTTACTTTATTATCAACATATAACAGTTATTATTCATTGTATTTATAATGAAAAATAATTTTTACTGATGATGATTATTCTTCTTATTATTACTATTGTTAATATTATTGTGATTTCATTTGGTTTTCATTGTTACTTTATTGAATTTTTTTCAAGTCTTGTGATCTAAATAATAAAAGAATGATAAATATTTATTTACCACTAGTTGAAAAACTTACCTACTTGCACTATGGAGAAAATAGCCTCCTACAACCAAATCCGTTTGTGTTACAAACCCTGTCTTTGGATATTGATAAAAATGTTATCTTCTTTGTATTATGATTAAATAATAATAAATAGCTCACATTTTTTAAAATATTTCTTATTTTTTGTCTTTTTAGATTGGATAGTTAGGATGGCAATTTTTGTATTTTGTATACACGATGCCTACTTTGGACTCTTGTTTGAGACAAAACGCAGCAGCAGTGAAGACTATAAAACATCTGGATCAGATCCAATTGAAGTAATTGCAGATAACTAAAGGAATAACATGTACTACGGCATACAGAGTGAACAAGGTGTGTGTAGATTATTACTCAGTCTCATTACACTACTATTACTAAGAATTATTGTAGGTGTTGGATAAAGTATTAAGCAGTAATGTATTAGCAAGCATTAGCAATAAACATAGACTTTTCAACAATGACATTAACCAAAAAAAATAGTATAACAAAGTCATGTTTGAGCTAATAAGTTGTTGCTAAGATGTTTGAATTAACAACTAGGTAGCTAAAATAAGTTTTTCATGAGGATCTCCTGACAGTTGTGATTCCTTGAGTGGTGAGCAGACTTTTAAATCTACTGTAGTTATCTTTTGTTGATCTTATTGAGTCTTTATCAGTTAGTACATCTTGCAACAAATTCTTTGATAGCTTAGCGCTAAGCCATCTTCCCTTGAGTTTTATCCTGTCAGTATCCAGATCGTATTTTCCAGAATCTCTCAATTGATACAATATTTTTACACCTAACGCTTGATTGTCTTTACTAGCTGTCATGTCGGATACTTTCTTTTTAAACTCTTTTAATTGTTGCATCATTCTCTCCGAATCTCTATTGCTATCATCGTCGATTGTGTTTCTATCAAACGATGATGGTGAGAGCTTTGGTGTTTTAGCAGAGCTCCAGCTCTTTGGTTGCTTGTACTCTCCCCTAATCTTTCCAACATCACTCCGATAGGCTTTTGTGCTTTGAACATTTTCATTTGTCTTTTTGCGCTCAAGCAACTCGTTTTTGATTCCCATTACTATTTCATTCGTTTCAACCAAAATATTCTGGATTTTCTCGATATCTCTCACCATTTTGTCTTTTGTCGGGTTGTCATACAATGATGACGCAAACTTGTCTTGGTCAGTTGATTTAGCCCCACTGATCTTTTCAATCAAACTATGATACTCCTCTTCTGGTATAGCAAAATAACGCTTATCATATTTTAAAGGCGGAAGGTTCATTTTGTATTGATATTAAAACCTGTGCAATCAGGATGATTATAGGGTCTAAAAAAAGCTACCTCTCCCAATCTGCATTAAAATTTGTTGTTTGTCAGCAATCAGTGTTTGTACCTCCTTGAAGCGCTACTACCTAATAAACTGAGTTGTGTACTGATTAGTTTTTTGTAGCTCTTTTTTGAAGCCTCCTCTCTCCTCTCTCCTCTACCAAATACTCCTCTCTCCTATCTTGCAGTTATTTCCCGAATACTGTAAATTTTAATCATCTAGAGGACTAATTTGGTGATTTTCCAACATATTTTATAGCATTCAATATAGTTATTATGTCATAAATGTATATTATTCAATCTAGATATAAATATATCCATAAATATGTACATAATTATCCATATATACATGGTTGTATAAAAAACTAAAAAATCTCTCTCTCTCTCCTCTCTTCTCTCTCCTCTGTACATAGCTATAAAATGTTAATATGGACATGAATTTGGACATGCGCATGTACATAAATATGAACATAGCTATGTACATAAATGGACATGAATATGGACATGTACATAAATGGACATGAATATGGACATGAATATGGACATGAATATGGACATGAATATGGACATGAATATGGACATGAATATGGACATGAATATGGACATGAATATGGACATGTACCTATTCATGTCCATTTATGCACATGTACATGAATATGGACATGTGCGTATTTACTGACTCTAGCTATATTATATAGGAAGATTTTCCCTACTTATTATGTAATAAATGTATATAATCATACAATGATTCATTTTTGATCAATATATTTATTCAATGTAGATAGATCTCCTCTCTCCTCTCTCTATGTAGATATAAATATACCCATAAATATGTACATAATTAACCATATATACATGAATGTATAGAAAACTAAAAAATCTCTCTCCTCTCTCTCTCCTCTCTCTCTTTCTTTCTCTCATGATACCATATGTATGTATGTATGCATTGATTGTCATTACGAGTTGTGGTGCTTTGTATTACTTAGTATTTACTGACTCTAGCTATATTATATAGGAAGATTTTCCCTACTTATTATGCAATCAGGTATATAATCAGATAATGTTTCATTTTTGATCAATATATTTATTCAATGTAGATATATCTCCTCTTTCTCTATGTAGATATAAATATACCCATAAATATGTACATAATTAACCATATATATATATATATGAATGTATAGAAAACTAAAGAATCTCCCTCTCCTCTCTCTCTCCCTCTCTCCTCTCTCCCCCTCGCTCCTCTATCTCTTTCTTTCTCTCAAGATACCATATGTATGTATGTATGTATGTATGTATGTATGTATGTATGTATGTATGTATGTATGTATGTATGTATGTATGTATGTATGTATGTATGTATGTATGTATGTATGTATGTATGTATGTATGTATGTATGTATGTATGTATGTATGTATGTATGTATGTATGTATGTATGTATGTATGTATGTATGTATGTATGTATGTATGTATGTATGTATGTATGTATGTATGTATGTATGTATGTATGTATGTATGTATGTATGTATGTATGTATGTATGTATGTATGTATGTATGTATGTATGTATGTATGTATGTATGTATGTATGTATGTATGTATGTATGTATGTATGTATGTATGTATGTATGTATGTATGTATGTATGTATGTATGTATGTATGTATGTATGTATGTATGTATGTATGTATGTATGTATGTATGTATGTATGTATGTATGTATGTATGTATGTATGTATGTATGTATGTATGTATGTATGTATGTATGTATGTATGTATGTATGTATGTATGTATGTATGTATGTATGTATGTATGTATGTATGTATGTATGTATGTATGTATGTATGTATGTATGTATGTATGTATGTATGTATGTATGTATGTATGTATGTATGTATGTATGTATGTATGTATGTATGTATGTATGTATGTATGTATGTATGTATGTATGTATGTATGTATGTATGTATGTATGTATGTATGTATGTATGTATGTATGTATGTATGTATGTATGTATGTATGTATGTATGTATGTATGTATGTATGTATGTATGTATGTATGTATGTATGTATGTATGTATGTATGTATGTATGCGCATGCATGCATGCATGCATGCATGCATGCATGCATGCATGTATGTATGTATGTATGTATGTATGTATGTATGTATGTATGTATGTATGTATGTATGTATGTATGTATGTATGTATGTATGTATGTATGTATGTATGTATGTATGTATGTATGTATGTATGTATGTATGTATGTATGTATGTATGTATGTATGTATGTATGTATGTATGTATGTATGTATGTATGTATGTATGTATGTATGTATGTATGTATGTATGTATTTTATGTCGTTACAGGTTGTAGTGCTTTGTATTACTTAGTATTTACTGACTCTAGCTATATTATATAGGAAGATTTTCCCTACTTATTATGTAATCAATGTATATAATCTTATAATGTTTCATTTTTGATCAATATATTTATTCAATGTAGATAAAACTCCTCTCTCCTCTCTCCTCTCTCTCTTCTCTCTCCTCTCTCTCAAGATGCCATATGAGTTCGAATTATGTAAAAAAATTATCAAAACTTAAATGCCATACATTCAAAATCTAGCTGCCATATGAGTTCAAATTAAGTAAAAAAATAATCAAAACTCAAATGCCACTTAAATGCCACTCAAATGCCACTCAAATGCCTCTCAAATGAAATACAATGTAAACTCGGCGAATTCATCCAACGTCGTAACTCATTGCATAACCCACAAGATCTAATCCACAAAAAAACACTTGGTAGGGAGATCTGCTCATATATTACTACTGCCGTCATTGTCTGTAGGTGGTTAACCAGCAGCTGCAGCAAGTAAGCGGGTTGCTCGGTAGTGGATTTAGATTGTAGAGGAGCTGCACTTTCTTGACTGTCTGACTCCACATCATCCCGTTCTGCTTCTTGGGAGTGGTTACTCATGGCAGTGGGGAAAGGTGGGGGTGTTTCAGGGGGGCTCTGTAGCCACGGGGTTTCGAACGTGGGTGTTAAGCTGTTCGGAGTAGGTAGAGCAGGTATTGCCAATTTTTTTAAGTTGAGGCACGGGGGTGTGGGGTCCTCAGTCTTAGTGGCGAAGGCCGTTAATTCGGCTATCAGTCTCATCTTCTCCTGATATTGTTGTTCGAACAATTGCTCCTGCTCACTAGCTACTTGATGGCACCAGGGCTCTCCATAGCGTTGGGGTGGTTCCACGTTACGCCTAGGGCGGCCAGTAGGTGCAGGGGCTATGACAGGGGGTGGTGTGACTGGTGGGGGGGGGGGAACTCCCACATTC